>PVKA01001092.1:0-93186 GCA_004027165.1 Ctenomys sociabilis | reverse complement strand
TAGTTGAAGAGCAATGTCACACACACACACACACACACACACACACACACCAGAACATTCCAACTTAAAAGACAACAATAACTTTGAAAAAAATCAGGGCGTGTGTCAGAAAAGTTCCCATATTATTGTTTGTATCTAGGTGTGCCCCAAAGCCTCATGTAGTCACTGCGGCAAAGTCCCAGACTTTGGGCTTAATTCATGATCCAGTGCTAGGATTGCGGGTATGAATGTTACGTCTGGTCTGGGGCAGAGAGCCTGAGTGCAGCTTGAGGGAAACAGACTTGATTCTGCCACCTTCGCTGCCAGTATGCCTCCCTTTTGAATTTTTTTTTTAATTATAATTTTATTTTGAAAAGGAAAAACAAGAGCAAGAAAAAAGCAAGGTCAGGAGCAGGATAACCTATAATAATACATAAACTGCAGATTTTCAAAATAAGAATAGTTGATTAACAGTGATTGATATATTACCTATTTTTATCCTCATATTTGTTGCTCAGATTAACAGATACAGTTATGCGAGGTGGGCCATACGATTGAATATTGCCACACGCTCCCAAGAAATCTTAAATCTTTTCTTCTTGACTCTCATTTTCATTTATTACCTTTAAAAAATCACTTTAAAGAGATTATAGTAATAATTGATAAGACATTAGAAATAGGACACATTCACAAGACCACAATGACAGGTATTTCAAGCATGGTTTTAGTATTACATATTGCTGTGCTCAGTGTAGTTGCTTAGTTCACAGATAACAACATAGAAAGTTAGTCAGGATGAGCATTCTACCCAGTCACTGGCATTTTCAAAATCCTGATGGAAAAATCTTAGGATTATTGCTGTATCCAACATATATATATATATATATATATATATATATATATATATATATATATATATATATATATATATATATGTATGATTTTGCCGCTACCTTATTGACCAACTTTTCTCCTTTCTCTCTCTTTGTTGTTTAATCCTTAAATTTTGTTTCTTTTCATTTAACCATACCCATTACACCTTTATGTTTTTATTTCTTCTTTTGAGTTCTTACACTTGGGACACAATACAGTATTTGCACATGTGGGTCTGATTTATTTCACTTATGGGTATAGCTTCAAAGTGCATCACTTACCTACGAAGGCTTCAAGTTCATTTTTCTTTATAGCTGAATGATACTCCATTGTGTAAAAACATCACATCGTTTACATCCATTCCCCAGGTGATGGGCATTTTGGTTGTTTCCAAGATTTGGCAATCACAAATCATGCTGCTATAAACATAGGTGTATATATGTCATTGTGGTACAATTCAGTTCTTTTGGAAAAATTCCTAGAAGAGGGATTACTGGATTAAATGGGATTTCCAGGCCTAGTTTTCTGAGAAGTCTCCATACTGATTTCCATAATGGTTGGACCAGTTTTGCTTTTGCTGCTTTGCTGTCTTCCATTACCATCAGCTGCTGCCCTCTGCCATGTGGTATTGTGCCGTGGAGCCAGCTGAATTTGAACTGAAAGCTTCACATCCTGTGAGCTAAATCAACCATTCCTCCCTTGATATTGGGTGAATTTTGTCCCAGCCATGAGAAAAAATAACTGAGAAACCGCCTAACAGGAACAATGAGAAATCCTACCTAGTAGGCAAGTCAGGTGAATGCTTGGATTGAAATCCTTCGGGAACTGATGTGTGGTGATTTTTTTGTAGCAGGCAATTTTCCATCACATCTCGATTTGGGGAAACTAAACTGAAGAAAACAATGTTCATCTTGACTCAGACACATTATTCAGGGAGATTTCCTGAAAATGGTGTCTAATCCATTGTTTTGAACAACTTGAGGTGAAAATAAGCAATAAATTTTGTTTTGGACTCTTCTTCCTCTGGTAACTGCTTTATATCATAAAATTTTATTTAACCTGTATTTTCTTACTGCATTCAACAATTCATCATAGTCTCAAGTGTGTTTTCTGTCTTTTATACATACTCATTTTGTTGCACTGTTTTAATGGGTGTCTCTGATTCAGCTGTTTTTCTCCTCTTCGTTTTACTTTAAGATTCTTAAATGAGACCTAGTTCTGGTGAAAACTTAGTAAATTTGCTGTAGCCTACATAGTGAGCAGGAAGGTGGCTGTTTCCACAGTGATGTATCTGAGAACTGTCTAAATATTCGAGTGTTGCTAGTTTATAGACAGTACACCTTCTGTCACCAGAGATGTCTGATCAGTTTCTAAGCAGGGTATCCAACAGGAGTGTCTCTTACTTTCAAAGTAGAAATGTTGCAGTGTGCTTTATGTAGTTCTTTATGGGACTGTCAATGTGATCCTTTAAAAATAGTTGTGTTTATTTTCTTTCATTACCAAAGCCAATAATTAAGTGATTACTACATGCTAACTCCACCCTCTCCTCTGGCAGTCAAATCTAGTCAGTCTATTTACTAATACAGGGTAGTAATATAACCAAAGAGAATATCTTTATTATTGGTGTGTGAGAGTAGTAGAAGATAGAAAGTCAAAAATTAAAACATAATTTAAGAAACATTAAGAGACACTGAACGAAAATGTGTGCATTTACCTCCCTCATTTTAACTCATTGTCTAGTGAATCAAAATTTAGGTAAGAATACTTATAATAGTGAAGTTTTCATTTGATTAAATTTATTCTACATGACATGACCATGGACCAGAGTCAAAGGAAGGTAAGTTGATTTAATAGAAATAATCAGGATAAGAAAATCTAGGATAAGACAGGGCATGATAGCACGTGCCTGTAATCTCAGCACTTGGGAGGCTGAAAACAGGAGGATCACTATGATTCTGATCTGTGTAATGAGACTCTGTAGACTCTGTACAAAAAATACAAAAGGAAAACAGAAGAAAGAAAGAGAGGAAGGCAAGCAGGCAGGCAGGAAATGAAAGAAAAAGAAAGAAAGAAAGAAAGAAAGAAAGAAAGAAAGAAAGAAAGAAAGAAAGAAAGAAAGAAAGAAAGAAAGAAAGAAAGAAAGAAAGAGAAAGAAAGAAAGATCTAATAGAATTAATTAAAGATTAGTCCCATGGAGGATTAATCCTCAGCTTATCCGGAAAGGCCACCAAATCCCTTTAACATATTAGAATGGAATATGTTATATGTTGTACAACTATGGATCATTTGTTTTCAACAAGCTGATAACTGCTCTGAAGAGTACCTGTGTGAAGTTACTCCTGTTGTGAATATCTCGAACCTCAACTAGCAAGCCTGGCCTTCCTTAGCCTGTGTGAGGGAGGAGTCATCCTATTGCTATTCCAGAGAAAGGAGAAATGGGAGCAGACATCTTGAGAAAGAGAGTTCCTTCTGTTTATGTTAAGTGTCATCCTTACTATTGAGGACAGACCTAAGTCACGACGGACTGGAGTCAGAAATATGTGACAAGAGTATCCCCCTGGCCACCAGGAGAGCAGATAGCCATCCAAGGCATCTGTGTCTGTCTCCTTTCTCATCTTGAAAGGATTCCTGCTCAGCTCTAAATGAGGCATCTTGATTATTTAAGGACGCCTGTCTCAGTTCTTGTGATTTAAGGTTGATTAGCCCAAAGTTTTGCTGGGCTGTACTATCTCCCACCAAGTTTAAAGATGGGAAGATCAGGGTAATTGAAGTAATTTTCAGGTTCATCAGGTACTGACCCCAAGGAAGAGGTGTTTACAAGCCTGCAGTCATTGTCCTAACCTTGCAGACCACCCACGGTGAAATGTGCCCTCCAAGAGGGAGACCCAGGACGGTATAGGAAGGTCCCCTTCTCCCAGCAGGAGCATTTTTTCACTGTCAGCTGTGTTGCCCCAGAAGTGATGTGGGCTCTCCCAGAATTCTGCAGAAACAGCCCAAGGTACAGAGCACCCTGACTGTGGCTAGGTTGAGATTATTCATGATGCCAGCTACGCAAAGCCTCAACCTCTGCCATCATTCTTCTTTTGTATATAATCCCTGAGCTCTTTCAATCCCTATCAGACATGGATACAGCTTCTTTTCTGTCCTGTGCACCACGGCTTGCTGATCGAAGCTCCTTTCCTAACCTTTGCTGCTGTTGTTCTCCTTGATTGTCATTTTGAGATAAGTGTTCAAGTGTGTTCTGGGGGCCTTGCAGCTGGGACGTTTTCGCTAAAATCCCAGTCAAAAATGTTGAATTTCTTGGAAATGATCTTCACACTGGGATGGGCATTCTATAATAATATCCTTTTGTTCATAAAGTAAGCATTTTAAATTAAACGTTCTTTTAGATTAGTATTTTCATATACTGTAGAAGCATGAGAAATACATAAAGAAAAGAATACGCATACAATTATGGCTAGATAGCTTAAAATACAATAAATGCTGTCGATTATTACTGTTCTGAATGAATTTTCAGTGAAAGCTATTTTCCGTAGTATTTTTCTTTTGCTTTAATCCCCTGCATGCTGTGCTGGCTCCACCCCTGTCCCTTGCACTGAGATGATTGAGACTGGGCATGGTGGTGCATGCCTATAATCCCAGTGCTTGGAAGGCTGAAAACAGGAGGATCACTAAGGGTCTGGTCTTTATATTTCAAATATAAATTTCAACGTATATATGCATATATATATATTTTTTCAATTATAATTTTTCCCTCAAGGAAATCATATTTGACACAGACTAGCACACAAAAATTTTATAACAATCAGTTTATGTTAAAAGGAAATTATTCCTTTACAACCGCATTCATAAATCAGTAGTTTTCTTAGTGACATTAAATATATATATTTAGTCAGAAGCTTTGGTTACATACTTCAGAATAGGAAGTAGGATTCAGAGGAATAATTTAAATCACTTTATCTATTTTTCTAAATTTTATTTTATTATAACTAGTAGAAGCAAAAACAAATAGCAGAACCAAAGACAGGAACAGAGTAACCTGGAACAATGTATATGGTACAGATTTTTAAAACAAGATTAGCAGATCAACAATGGTTGTAATAAGACGTCTTTTTATCATCAAATCTGTTGCTCAGATTAACAGACAAAGACATGCAAGACTGGACAACTAATTGAACAGTAACTCTTGTTATCCATAAAATAATTTATTACTTATCTCCTTACTTTGTTTAATTTTAAATTTATTTTAAAGAGTATAATCATAATTGAGAAGACATAGAAATGGTACACATTCAGAAGAACAAGATGAGAGGTATTCATCTGTGGTTTTTGTACTGTATATTGCTGTCTTTGATGTAGTGGTTCAGATTACAGATGTTAGCATATAGTGTTAAAGTAAAAAAATTTAAACAATAACTGCTATTTTCAAAAAAAATTAATGGAAATCAATATCACAATCATCTCAGCTACCATGTATATATACTTTCATGATTTTCCCCCTTTCCTTTTTTCCTAACTTCTTCCTTTCCCTCATCTTACTCTTCATTCCTTAAGCTCAGATTCTTTGTTTACTATTACACCTCTTGGATTTTATTCATTCTTATGTATTTGTCTCTAGGGCGACAACATGAGTTTTATCCATGTGGGTCTGATTTATTTCACTCATGAGAGTTACCTTCTAGTAGCATCCATTTACCTCAAGGTTTTCTTTTATATGCTGAATAATACTCCAAAAATAAAAAATAAAAAAAAACAACAACGCTTTTTCATCCATTCCTCAGGATGGCCATTTTGGTTGTTTCCAAATTTGGCATGACAAATTGTGCTGCTATAAATATGGGTGCACATATATCACTGTGGTGTGATGTTTTTCTCTTCTTTTGGAAAAATATCCATGAGGGGAACAGCTGTGTTGAATGGCATTTCTAGTCTGAGTTTTCTGGGGAGTCTTCACACCGATTCCTACACTGGTTGCACCAGTCCATATTCCAATCAATAGCGGTGAAGAGTTCCATTTCCTCCACAGTTTCCCCACCATTTATTATTCATCGATTTCTTTATGACAGTCATTATTTCTCAGGTGAAATGGTATTTCATTGTGGTTTTTATTTGCAATTCTTAAATGACTAGTGCTGTGGAAATTTCTTTCCAAATATTAATTTGCCATTTGTATTTCTTCCTGTGAGAAGGGTGCATTCATCTGAGATACCCATTTTTGGGTAGAGTCTTTGAATTTTGGAAGCCTGATTTTTGTGGGTTTTGTCATGGTTGTTCTTTGTGTATTCTATATAGAAGTTCATTGTCTGAGTGATTTTTAGTCAAGGTCTTTTTCCCAGTTTGTAGACTGTCCCTTCATTCTATTGGGGATATCTTTTTTTTTTTCTTTCTTTCTGTATTTAGGACGGGATCTGTATGGTCTCACTATGAACATCAGACTCATGGTGATTTTCTTGGTTTTAGTTTGCCAAGCCCTAGGATTACAGGTACTTGTCACCACACCCAGTCTCAGTTGCCCTCTCTGTGCGTTCTGAGATCTGGGCTTCACGGCATGCTGGGGATCGAACCCTGGCTACTACCCTCTGTGTAGGCAGGTCTTTTAGTCCATTGAGCTATCAGGCTGGCCTTTGTTGGAGATATCTTTTAACATGTAGAAATTTCTCAATAAGATGAGATCCTAGTTGTTGATTCTTTAAAGTATTTCCCATGCAGTTTGTTTTTTGTGCATGAACTCTGTCTACCCTGTGTAAGATTTTGACCTACTCTGTCTTCCACTAGATGTAGTGTCTCTGTGTTAATGTCTATATCTTTAATCCATTTTGCTTTTAGTTTAGAGCATGGCAATAGACACATGTCTAGTTTTAGTTTTCTATGTGTGGAGAGCCAGTCTTTCCAGCAAGATTTGTTAAAGAAGCTATCTTTCTGGCAATGGATTTGACCCCTTTCTCAAAGATAAGGCTGAATGCATTTGTAGTTGTATTTGCACCTTCTAATATGCTTCATTGATTCTTCTTGGGTGTCTTTCTTTTTCTTTTTCTGCCAGTAACATTCTGATTTTGTCATACCAGCTTTGTGCAGTACAATTTCAATCATAATTTCATTTATTGTAGTGCTTCCTGCCTTACCTTTGATGCCAAGGACTGCCTTCTCTACTCTAGGTCTTTTCTGGTTTCAAACAAATTTTAGGAATGATTTCTTTTGATCTGTGAGGTGTTCTTATTTTGATAGGGATTGCATTAAATCTGTTTAACAATTTTGGGGGTATGCCCCTTTTCACAATGTTGGTTCTTCCTATCCATTCCATTTTCTGAAATGTTCTTTTTGATCTCTTTTTTCAGAGTTTTGCAGTTTTCATTGAATAGATCCTTTTCTTCCTTTGTTAATTCCCAAGTATTTCATATTTTAGATGCTATTGTGAAAGATATTATTTCTCTAATTTCTCTCTCAGTGAGATTTTTTGTCTGTGTAGGTGAATGCTATTGATTTTACAGTGTTGTCTTTGTATCCTGCTATGATACTGATTTTGTTTATTAATTCTAGGACCTTCTTGGTTGAGTTTTCTGGATGTTCCATATGGAGTATCTCGTCATCTCTGAATAATGATATTTTAAACTTTTCCTTATCTATTATTATTTCTTTTATTTCTCTCTTTCTAATGACTCTAACTAATGTTTCCAGAACTTTGTAGAATAGGAGTGATGATAGAGTACATTATTGTCTTATACCTGAAGTAAAATGTTTCTGTTTTTCTCCACTTAGAATGATGTCTGTTGGTTTGTCATATATGGCTTTTATCAGGCTGAGGTAAAGGCCACTTATTCCAATTTTCTGTAGGACTTTGGTCATGAACAAGTCCTAAATTTTGTCAAAAGCTTTTACCCTGTCTATTGAAATTACCGTGTTTTTTTTTTTTTTTGCTTTCTTTTGGCTCTATTAATCTATTAATATAGAGTATTACATTTATAGATTTCAGAAAGAAGTGTTGAACCACACTTGCATTCATGGGATAAGTCCTACTTGGTAGTGGTGTTTAATCTTGCAGATAATTTGCTGCCTTCTATTTGCTAGATTTACTGAGGATTTTTGCATCTATGTTCATAAGAGAGATTGGCCTGCAATTGTTTTTTTCAGCTGAGTCATTCTCACTTGTGGTACCAATATAATTCTTGCCTCCATAAATGATTTTGGAAGTATATCTGACTTTTCTATTTCATTGAAGATTTTGAGGTATATTGGAATTAAGTCTTCTCTAAATTTCTTGTAGAATTCAGTTGTGAATCTATCAGGACCCTCGCTTATCTTTGTTGGTAAGTTTTTCTTTATTACATTTTCAATTTCATTGGCTGATATTAGGTTATTCTGAGTTTTCATATGTTCTTCATTCAGTTTTCATAATTTGTACCTATCTAAGCATTTTTCCATTTCTTCCATGTATTTGATTTAGTGAGAATAAGGATTTTCAAAATAGCTATTAATGATCTAAATTTCCATGGATCTGTAGTAATTTCTCCCTTTCCATTCCATATTACTTGAATTTGGGATTTTTTCCCCCTTTTTGATGAGTTTGGCAAATAATTTATCTATTTTATCTTTCAGAGGACTAGCTTTTGGATTCATTAATTCTTTATAATCTTTTTTTTTTCCTGTCAATTGCACTAATTTCTGCTCTAATTTTTATAACTTCCTCCCATCTTTGCACTTTGGATTTGGTTTGCTCTTCTTTTCCTAAAAGCTTGAGGTGCAGCTTTAAGAATTTATTTGTTCTCCTTTCATTTTCCTAATGTGTGAGTTCACTACTATAAATTTCCCTCTGAGAATTGCTTTTATTGTATCTCAAAAATTCAACTAAGTTATTTTTGAACTTTTATGGAATTGAAGATATTTTTAAAGTATATATTGAATTATGTCTGTAAATCATTGGTTGCTCAAGAGGGTGTTACTTAATTTTTGTATGTTTATGTTTTATGGTTTTTGGTTTCTTTTGTTATTAATTTCCAGTTTCCTTGCACTGTGGTCCGATAATATGCATCTGATATTTTCTGTTTCCTTGCAATTGCATAAACATGATCTATGGATTAGTAAATGGTCTATTTTAGAGAAGGTCCCATGTGCAGCTGAAAAGAATGTGTACTCAGATGTTATTGGATAGAACACTCTGTATATGTCCATTAAGTCTATTTGTTCAAAGGCTTGATTCAGTCTGCTACCACTTTCCTAATTTTTGTCTACTTGACCTCTCTTTTTTAGATAAGAAGGTGTTCAGTTTCCCTGTTAAGATTGTGCTGTTGGTTATTAGATTTTTCATATCACCTAAAATTTGTCTTATATACTTGGGTGCTCCCATGTTAGGTACATATGTATTTATGACCATTATCTCTTTCTCTGGAAGTTATCCTCTAAAAAACATGTAGCAATCTTTAGTTTATCTGATCATTCTTGCTTTAAAGTTCAGACTGCCTATGAACAGAATAGTTACTTGTGCTTTATGATGAGCTATCGGATCATATAGTATTATTTTTGATCCTTTGTCTTTCAGCCTATGGTTTTTTTGAGGGGGCTTAAAAATATTTCTTGTATGCAACATATTGTTTGATTTTGATTTTGATCCACTCTGCTGATCTATTTCTTTTAATTGGTGAATTGAGTCTATTTACATTAGTGGTTATAATTTATATATACTGTCTTATGCTTATCATGTTATTTGTCTGTTGTTGGTTCTCTACTTTTTCTGCTTCTAACTGTTTGGTCTGTGTGGTAGTTCTTTCTGTTGTTGTTTTTGGAGTGGTGGTATTCTTGTTCCCTTTCTAGAATATTTTTTTAGAACTATGTATAGAGTTCATTTAGTTGTCATGAATTTCTTTAGTTGATCTTAGTTATGAAAGTATTTCAGTTCTCATTCAATTTTCAAAAAGATTTTTTGAGTATCTATCAGTCTGGGTTGAAATTTCTTTTCTTGTAGGACTTGGAAGACTTTGCTCTGTGGTCTTCTTGTCTTGATTGTAATGAGAAATCTGCTGTTTTTCTGTTGAGTTTTCCTTTACATGTGGTGAATTTATTTTCTCTAGTAACTTTTAGTATGTTTTTCTTGTGCCACACTTCTGTGATCTTAATTATTATGGGTCTAGGTATAGATTTCTATGGGTTGATGCCATTTGGAATTCTGTGTGTCTCAGCTATCTGAATGTCAGATTGTTTTCCATGCATTTTTCTGTTACTACTTCTGCCCATATTCTTTTTATGTCAGCATTGTCTTCAAGGTCTGAAAATCTATCTTCAGTTTCATTCACAGGGTTTTAGGCCAGCGAGATAGTTCAGTGTATTAAAGAGCCTGCTTTGATCCAGGTTTGATCACCAGTGTGCTGCATCAGCCCTGCTCCGAGCATACTGAGACAGTCATTGACACTGGCCGTGGTGGTGCAAGCCAGTAATCTCAGCCCCTGGGAGTCTGAAAACAGGAGAATCATTACCAGTTCAAGCTCTGTAGTGAGAACCTGTAGACTGTGTATTAAAATACATTGAAAAAAAAAACTGACACAAAAAACACAGTTTTGAAAACTTTCAATGGAGTTTTTAATTTCCTGTACATCTCTTTGAATCTGTTTCTTGCATCCTATTTCTTTCCTATATTACTCATTCATGATTTCCATAATTTTTCTATTCTATTCTATATTTTTATCATCATATTTTTTTAGAAACCCTTAGCCAACTTTTCATTATAGTTATCCTTTTTTTAACCTGAGAGATTATTTCTGATCTGATTTCCTCCATACCCTTCTACAATTGTTTCATTACTTCAGTTCCTATTATTTCAGAGATTTCAGGTATGCAACATCCAATTTCTTCTATGTTCATGTCCTTTCGATTTGTTTTTTCTGGGATTGCTACCTGAGATTTCATTTTGTGCCTTCCATTTCTGTCAGAGAGAGCTCTTTATTTTGATTTCCATGATATATTTTTGTGAATGTTTCATAGCAGAGACCTGTGTCACTGTAATCATAACCTTTCTGTAAAAGGTCTATTCTTTAGGTATCTCTCCTGTGTCAGAGATTCTTGTTTTGTGTGTGCCCCAAGTTTTACCTTCTCTATTGATTGAAAGTGGGATATTTTCTTCTGTTTGGAACTACCATCCATTCTTCCATATAGCACTATGGTGAAGTTATTACCTAATCACAATCCAGTATTATTACCCAAGGGAGAGCATGTAGTTAAGGAAGATATGGCTTCCTATGTACAGTAGTACAATTAGCAATATTAATATTAACAAGTGAAGTTTATAAGCCGACAAGGTTTTGTAACTAACAGTTTTGTATCTTATATGATAGGAATACACTATAGCTATATAACAAAGTAGATCAAGGCAGATTGTAAAATAGGAATTGGTATGTAAACTTGTTCCCTTGATTCTATCTGCGCACCTGCTATTTGTGCGTCTGGAATATGTTCCAAGACTAGTGCACCTAAATACCCCCGCCACCTCTGTGCCATGATGACAGTGCAGTCTGGGTCACAGTCTGGGCCTTGCTGGGCCTAGCAGCGTGCCTCTGCTCATCGTGACCAGCTGCATGCCTTATCCCTTCTTCCTGGGTCCACTCTGCTGAACTCCACAGGCAGTGTCTGGGCACAGGGCTTGGCTCCTGCCAGTTCTGCTCTGCTCAACTCAATCAGAAGAGTCTGGCCACAGGGCTCCTCTATCTAATTCCACAAATCACTTTAAGCATATATTGTAGTTGCATATTGAAAGTCATGGAAAATTTTTGCCTATAAATTCACCAAGCTTTCAAAATAATTTCTTTTTTTAATGTTAAATTGAATTTATTAACTTGTGGTTTGGGATTTTGTAAGGCAAACAATATAGTACAGGATACACTTTATAATATTATTCTATAATGAATCACCCAAGAATAATACACAACAAGTCAGGAAAATCTGTCCACATACTAAATACTAAAGAATTCAGCTGAGGGCCTTGTTCCTAATGTCCTGCATATGTCCAGCTGAAGACCTAGAGCTCATAACAATGCCTCCCACAAGTCCATATAAAGGCCAAGAGCCCACAAGAAAGTCTCATGCAGGCCCAATTCATCTGTGCTGGGAAGACCCAAAAGAAGCTAGAAAGTCTATGCCAGTGGGATAAAGGATCTCTGCTAGCAGGCTGAGGGATCTGAACTGGGGCTAGGAAGCAATGCTCTATAGACTATTTCTTATAGTTCACACATGAAAGAAATTAAACCACAGAATTTCCCTTTCTTTCAAGAGTTAATAGCAAGGGGGTTGCTGGAATAGTCCAGTGTTAGGATTCATTAAAATGTATGAGTCAAAGCTTTTATCTCTAGTATACACCAAACACACACAGACACACAGACACACACACACACACACACACACACACACACACACACACACACGCATGCATGTGCAAACACACATACAGAAATAATGACTCAGAACTAACTGGACAAGTGAAATGTGGTACTTAAAAGGAATTGTGATGCCAAATGTTCACATTTAAAACTTTCAAATGTAGCCGGGTGTGGTGGCGCATGCCTGTAATCCCAGCACTAGGGAGGCTGAGGCAGGAGGATTGTTGTGAGTTCGAGACCAGCCTGAGCTACAAAGTGAGCTTAAGGCCAGCCTGAACTGCACAGTGAGACCCTGTCTCAAAAAGACAAAAAAAAAAAAAAATAAATAAATAAATAAATAAATAAATAAAACTTTCAAATGGCTGATTAATTTGCGTAAATATCCAGTGTCTCCTCGTTTTGGTAATGAGCCTGAAATCAAGACTGACTGTTTTGCTTTGTGCATGTGTAGTAAAGGAGGTACAGAAACTTACTGTGTAATTTCTATAACTGCTAGAAGAAGTTTATGAAGCTAGATTGGATTATAACTAAGATTTCACAGATTTCCCTATTGGGACATTAGCAAAACATTAAACAGTGGTCAAGGGCAAGCTACAATGCCTCTTTCTCAAGCACGATCCAGGGACGCGGTGACACACTGTGCTTTGATGACCTCTGTCCCCGTGAAGTGCAGATCCATTCACGCCTGCTGCATGTGATAACTGCCAGTGCTGTCTTCCTGGGTGACGGCCAGAGCTGTATTTCCTGGAAAACTAACTCATGATAAAACTGTCCAAAATTTTATCACAGAATCTTTTGATTTAGACTCAAGCCATTAATATAATTCAGTAGTGCTGTACTTGATTTTTAATATCAACTCATGAATACCATGGATGACTAACATTATAATAATATCCGTGGAGGATTCAGGTAAATAATTCTCCAATGTCATCTCATTTGGAAATTAGCACTATGAATTCATAAGATTTATGAATGTGGAGTAGAAAATGATGATACAGACCATAAAATGTTTACAGAAATATTCTCTACATTAGCTACCTTTTCTTCCTATCTAGTCTTCTCAGAAACGCAGTTCTAACTCCCTTTCTCTAGGTCACCAACATGTTCAATCTCCTTTAACTTTTATTCCAATTAGATGTGCTTTGTATATGCTACTTCTGTGGGTTAAATATTTTACTTCTTGTAGTTGACCTAAGTAACTCCTTCCTTTCATTCAATCTCAACTTAAATAATACTTCAGGGAATTATCTAATAAACTGCCCCAATCCTATCACTCCAGTATATATTATCTTGGAAACATGCAACTCCATTGCATTTCATGTTTTAGTTTGTCATTAGAAAGTTATATATATATTTTTTTCCATAAAGATGAAAAGATATAGAATATTAGAGCCTGAGTATATTTGATTTTCATTCCATCAGAGTCCTTTGAAATTTCCTGAGTTAAATGTCGATTTATCAAAAATATAGTTGGTGTCCTTACATGGTGCCTTCATGGTAAGCTCAAGGTCCTGAGTTTGATTTCTCATATCAAAAAAGAATAAAGAAAGAAAAGAAAGAAAAAAGCCTAATAGATCCCAAAGTAGAGGTTCAAAGTAGATCATGCCACTGGACATAGATAGTCCTGGAAGAAGATCAGTTGCTGGAGAGAAAACCTGACTTTACTTTTTTTACATTTAATGAAAGCATACATGCAAGATTCTCAAAATAATGGAGTGGCATGATAACTAGTTAAGAACACAGGGTTTAAAGTCAGAAAACTGGAGTTTGCAATTTACCTTAGCAAGTTATTAGTCTACCTTAAGTACCTTATTTCCCTTTGTTAAGATTTCCTTTTCTGTTCATAATTTAAACAGTATTGCAGGTCTATAGTCCTGATATGCAGTGTCTACTATCATATATTTTAACATTAAGTAGTATTTCATAGATTTGTCTCAAATCCTTTTGATAGTTGCCCATGTCTGTATCAAGAGCATTTTGTTCTTTAATTTTACTTCCCTTGACCTCACATTCAAAAGAGGTTTGATTACTAAAAGCAGTTTTGTTTAGTAAATAACTGATAAGAATTTAGAGAGATAGCCCAGAGAACTCCTCACCCTACCCACAAACAGCTTCCCCCATTGGCTCACTAGAGAAGGTCAGTTCACCTGCATGGACATATCAGTACCACCTCAAGTTCATAGTTTATAGTCAGGTTCACTTTTGCCTTTACATCCTATGGGTTTGGGCTGATATACAATGACATGTATCCTTTCCTACAGTATTTTCCAGAATATATTTATGGCTGTAACACTCATATGTGTTCTACCGCATGTTTCCTTTTCTCTTTTCCATCCTAGGCAGCAATTTATTGCCTCCTTGTTTCTATATCTTACTAGTTTCTTAGAATGTCATGTACTAGACATCGTACATCATCAATCTCTTTTGGATTGGCTTCCGTCATTTATTAATAATATACATTTAAGCTTCCTCCCTGTCTTTCCATGGCTCATTTATTTTTAGTGATGAATCAGGTTTTATTGTCTGGCTATGCTGTAATTCACTTATCCATTGTCCTGCTGAAGGGCATCTGGGTTACTCCTGAGCCACGACAATTGTGAATAAAGATGTTATTAATGTCTGTGTGCAGATGTGGTATAGATATAGCTTTGCAACTTTGGGTAAACACTGTGCAGCTTGTTTGCTAGGTCATGTGATAAGAATGTTTCATTGTGCAAGAAATTGCCAAACTCTCTTCCAAAGCAACATCATCATATTGTACGCTCACTAGCAGTAAACGAATTTGTGTTGATCTACTTCCAAATCAGCATTTGTTGTTCTCAGCGTTCAACATTTTGACCATTTTGATAGGTGAATAGGGGTATCTACCTTATTTTTTGTTAGCTTGTTATTGCAGTCAGGTTTTACAAGGGAAGAGATTTAATACAAGGCTTAATTGGGGATTTTTTTTTTTATGTTATTCACCCAATCTTCTATCAAATATAGAAGATTATAGGAGATCTGTCCAAACATTAGAGACTCAAAGAATCTAGCTGAGGGCCTAGGTCTCATGGTAATAATATCCTTCCAAGTCCAGATGAAGAAGAGTCCATGACAATATCTCATGCAAGTCTGTAGGTCAGCAGTGGAAGCTACAATCTTTGTGCCAGCATTATGAGGGTTCTGTGCTGAGGGATCTGCATTGAATCCAGGAAGTGACACTCAAAGTAAGGGCCAGATCACCCTGAAAAGAACTGCAGACCTTCTCAGCAACAGCAAGGACCTATGCTTATCTGAGGAAGAGAACAGGTGTGTTCATATCGGGAAAATCATCATTGACAGGCTGCTTCAGGGGCATCCACACCACACCGTCCTCCCCTCTAGCTCTCTCTTTACGCTAGGGACAGCAGTCCTCAGATGGGCCTTCCACATCCAGAACCATACTGCTTCATTTCCCCTGGGTGCCAGAAGTCGATGCATTAGTTAACCCACCACCACACTTGCATATCTGATGATTCATGATATGGAACATTTTTTTAGTTTTGAACTTTTTGGTTTGTTTGTTTCTTCTACAGTGCTGGGGATTGAACTGTTGGCCTTTTGCATATTAGGCAAGTGCAGTGGCAAGGAGCTTCATTCTGAATAAGCTTTTCGAATGTATTTTCCTATGCTTAATTTTTATGTGTCTATTTTCTTTGTAAAGTACTTGTTAAGGTCTTTGGCTCAACTTTTGATTGTGCTGTTTTCTTATTGTGAAATTTTATATATTTTAGGTAACATCATTTATCAAATCAGCCATTTGCCAATACGGTATTCCAATTTATGAATTTTCTTCTTATTCCCTTGGATTTTTTTTTTTTTTTTTTTTTTTTTTTTTTTTTTTTTTTTTTTTTTTTTAGTTTTAGTAAAGGGTCCTACTACATAGATTTTACTCTTAGTGATTTTCCTGTTTTCAGTCTCCTAAGTACCAGGATTACAGACACCCCCCCCCCCAGCCTCAAATACCCTTAGTGTGCTCCAGGGGCTCGGACAGCACAGCATGCCTGGGATCGAATCCCAGCCACTGAGCTCTGCCTAAGCAGGCATTTAGTCCTCTGAGCTATCTGGCCGGCCCTTAACATTGAATTTTATTTAGTGGAAATTTTTTTTTTTAAAGGAAGTCCAGTTTATCAATTCTTCTGTTCATTTTTTCCCTCCTTTGGCAGATTATGATGATGGTGCTGGACCAAGAAGTTGTCACCAAAATCATAATCATCTATATTTTTCTGTTTTTCTGCAAGCTATCTTCTAACTGGTCAAACTTGAACTTTTCATTTAAGTCTTCATTTTTTTGGTTAAGTTTTATGAAAGTTCTAAGATGGGGGATTAATCTTTTGGCATGGGAGTATTGAGTGGTTTCACTATAGTTTGAAACTGTTACTTTTCTTCACTGAATTTCCTTTGCTCCTTTGCTACAGATTGATCAGTCAACTGTATTTTTTTTTTTTTTTTTTTTTTTTTTTTTTTTTTTTTTTTTTTTTTTGGAGAAACCAGGGATTGAACTCAGACCCTTGCACTTGCCAGGGAAGTGCTTATTCCACTCATCCGTCTCCCAGCCTCCACTCAACTGTATTTATGTGTGCTTATTTCCAGGACCTCTGCTTCTCACTTTGATCCGCTGGTCTATCATTTTCCCAATTCACAGTATTGCGATTAACACAGCTACATCGTGATTCTTGAAGTTGGGTGCTGCCAATCCTCCAAACTTGTTCTTCAATGTTGTTAAAAATATATTTATTTACTCACTCTTACATCTCATTTCTCTTTATAGAGCTATTGTTTATTTATTTACTATTATATCTTATGTCTTGTTACACAGCTCACAATCGTAATGAACCTCCTGTCTCAGCTTTCACAGCGCTAGGATTATAGGTGTGCACCACCGCACTCCATTCTGGCCTGGCACGCCCGGGTTCCAAGGCCAGCACAACATGTGCTGGTATCGGGGATTAACGATGGGTCCTTGAGCTTGCAAAGGAGACAGGTAGAATACCAAGGTATCTCCCCAGCCCTCTTCTTTATCTTCCTGCTATACATTTTGGATCATTTGCTTTTTCTAACAAACTCTAGAATTAATTTGACTACATCCCTTAAATATTTTATTTGATTAAGATTTCACTGATTCATTAGATCAAGCTGATATGAAGAAACATTCTGATAATATTTTTTCCATTCACTTTTTTAAGATTATATTCTCATTTTCAATTGTACCATCTATAAAGTCATGACTAATTTTATTCTCCTAGCGCTAGTTTTTCTTTAGATTATCTTATACATGATTAGATATTTGAAATGGTCCTAATATATGGACAAGTTCCCTACAATTATTTCATGTTTCAACAACATAGAAAAAGAACACTGTAAGAATGAAGATAGGACTGTTAAAAACAGAGAGAACTCACAAAAATCTGATCATTATTACTAATCTTATGCAATGTCATGCTTTTGGGAGGCTAGGTAAGACAGGAAGCATTGCAATAACAAATCATATTTTTATTTTTCATATTATATGTTTGTGATATATAATAATTACATTTGTTTTGGGTAATGCACACACAAACATATATATATATATGTGTGTGACATATATCGTGCCTTATCTTGATAATGTGTGATTCTCTTTCAAAAATTATCATGTCTCCTTTATGAGTCTTGAAAGAAGCTGGTTGTTTACAAGGTGCTCTTTAATGATCTTGGATTTTCATTTGAGTCAGTAACTATGATTACACTCACCAAAACTGCATAAACTGTACTGATGAAGTAAAGTATTTTTCGGCATCTCAATCATTAGATAGATGGTATTTATACCTTTCATGTAAATAAAGTTAAACTCAGATTTACATAATTTGCACCATTGTTTGTTTTGCCATGGTTGACAAGAAACTTAACAACTTTCACTTTAGCTCTCTGTCTCTCTCTCTCTCTCTCTCTCTCTCTGTCTCACCTTTCTTCCCCTCCTCTGTCTGCCTCTCTCCCTAAAGTCATAGCAGATAAACAGAGAGAGAAAAATTAATTCTAAAATTATTTTGAAATTCTCTCTCTCATTTTTACGTGGTACGAGGGATCAAACTTGGGACCCTACACATGCCTGACAGGTGCTGATTCCACTGAGCTATCTGCCTGGCCCTTGAAATTCTCTTTTAAGCAAGAAAAATAAGTCACTTGAATTCAGGGCTTCTTGATATACACCAGCTTACATTTACATATCTATAGCATACATTATATACCTTTAGATGTTCTTTACAGTCTAGTGTTCAGAAGATGGTTCTTAGAGAGAATATTGACATTGTATCTTCTCATTTGCACTACTGAATTTTTAAGTTCTTTCTTATAATAGCATAACCCTCCTCAAAGAGTGCATGGGGGATAAATATTCCCTTTTAATTTCATTTTATTTTTATTATCAAGAAAAATAGCAATGAGACTGTTTCAAAACTGATTAGTAGGACAGTTTCAATAATTAAATACAATGCATATTGTTGTCTTTGTAGTGGCTATTCAAGTACAAGATGCAGACATGATATCCTGTCTAAGCATTGTTAGCAAAAATCTTT
Source organism: Ctenomys sociabilis (assembly GCA_004027165.1). Taxonomy (NCBI): domain Eukaryota; kingdom Metazoa; phylum Chordata; class Mammalia; order Rodentia; family Ctenomyidae; genus Ctenomys; species Ctenomys sociabilis. The sequence continues at coordinate 74,405 of PVKA01001092.1, read as the reverse complement.
CTTCTCATTGAATTAAGGGAAAGTAGCTGTGTATCTATCCTAACTATTTTGTATATACAGATACAAAAGATTCTTCATTTTTATCCCCTTTTTTGTTTAGTGTTGTCAAAGACAGGTATCCCATTGCCATTTAAATATTTTAGGTGCATGGATTAAGCAAAATATTCCAATACAGCCCAGTAGTCTATGACTGTAGTGGGTTATTTGTAGGGCTTGCAGTGTCAGAAGTTTTTGACTTGAGCCTATACAGCTCAGCATATTAATATGGCTTTACTTTTTACACCTCATGTTTATACTTTTCTGCTGGATAGTTAAGACCAAGATGAAGTAAGACTATATAACAAGAAATGTAACTTCTGTATCTGACAAGGTGGGTCATATCTCCTCAACATTTCCCTGAATCCCTGTACTACAGATTTTAGATCCTTTATGAGCGTCAGCCATGTGGATGAGTCTCCACAGCCACTGCTTGACCAATATTCCCTGCTTAGCTAAATTGTTGGCAAAGCCACAACAGATGTGCTATGGGGACATGTATCATTCACACAAAAGCAGAACAACTTTAACCCATGATATCAAATTGTAGATTCCAGCAAGTATGAGTTCAAGAAATCCACCCTCCCTGTTCCAGACCCAACCTATCAGAAAATGAGGTTGGAAGATAGATGATTAAGGATATAGCAGAAATAACTCCAGCACCTATGATCTGATGTATCAAGACGATTTCACACAAGCCTCAATTGTAAGAGCAGGTTAGTAGAACCACTGAATGAAGCAGTAGCTCTGAGGCTTGTCTCCTGCACAATGGCACTTTGCTTAGGAAGTCATTAATGTTCTGACCCAGGAGGCCTCGCCTTACAGCAAATCTACACTCTCATGATTTTTGGTGACTTATTATTCATCGAAAAGAACTTTTGTAAAAATTGTCACAAAATCGTGGTATCATTTGCCATTGAATCTGGAGGCAAGAGGACAAAGGTTTGAAATTGCCCACAATGTCTCCCACATTATTCATGTAATTCAACTTGCTTTTATGTGCTTTTTTATGGGAATATGCGAGTATAACTTAATTACAAGAGGAAAAATGGTGTGCAGTAGCACTTAGTCCTGATTAAGTATACTACATATTATTGGAAGCAATTAATTTTCAGAACACTCATTCAGAAACAGAGCCCTATTCTGCAAAAAACTAGGTACACATGATAATCTATGGCCATCTTTCAAAGTTTATCTTCATCAGTTTTCTACAGAGAGGCCAGCTCAATTTTGATTATATCTAATTATGTAAACAGCTGCATATAGATATTGCAGGTCCTCATTTGATGTATGACATATTAGCTTGAACATATATTGAAATCTTCATTTGAATGGGTCGTTTGTGGACATGCTTCTGTTACTTTTGGAAATATAATCTCATATGACTTTCTGTTAGGTGTGTCTTTCGTATGAGTTTATAAATAAGTATTTTACCTTACAATGGATTTTTCACATGATGAAATGTAATGGAAGAATATAGAAAAAACATGCTTGATACTTATTTCTTTATCTTTGATTTAGTACAGGGGGTACAAAATCTACAGGGTCTCACTATGTAGATTGCACTTATAGTGATCTTCCTGTTTCTAGCCTCTCAAGCACTGGGATTGTAGGCACACCACCACGCCCAGTCTCAATTACTGTGCATTGGGGGTGGGGCCAACACAGCATACTGGGGATCAAACTCTGCCTGCTGTGCTCTGCCTAAGCGGGTGTTTTAAGCTGTTGAGCTATGTGCCTGGCCCATTGATATTTAAGTTCATTTGATTTCTTGTTTGTTTTTTGTGAAAGGGTCTTGTTATATAGTCCAGGCTGTCCTTGAACTCACAACAATCCTCCCACCTCAGCTTCAGGATTATAGGCATGTGCCACCATACCTGCCTTGACTTTGTGTCAGCAATCAGCATTTACCAGAAAAAAGCCAACAAACCATATAACTTTGGAAAGACAAAAATATATCATTATTATAAGGGCTTCACACAACACATTTTATTCCTGAGTGTATGTTCTTCCGATATTCACAAATTAAGTAAAATTACCACCAGAAATTTTATCTTGATTCATTGTTAGCATGCATTTTGATCACTTTCAGGGTACATGAATTTAATTTATATAGATGAGAAATACTTATACCCATATCTTACCAAGCAATCTAAATATCTATATAGTATATTTTCAGTTTTTTTTCAGATATATATTTGCTTCAGGGATATAACTTACACCAATGTCTCTGCGCATATTAATTCTATTATGGATTGTATTTTTTTTTTCATTTTCAAATCATTAGCCACAAAGAGACTATTATATTGTAAGGAAGAGCAATGTAATCCTTAGTCTGTGTCTCTCTACAGTAATTCTGCTTTAGAATGAGTTTATGCACCCAGAGCAAATGCTAAGGCTCGGGTACTTTCTTTATCTGCATATTTTCCCCCAATTTCTTCTAAGCAGATACCTTTCTCTGCTCCATAACAAAGGGATAAGAGAATGTCACAGGTACATGCTGTATGTGTGGCATGCATAGAAATCTCAAATACCCACACCAATTTGTGCCTAAGTTAATAAGCATCATAGTACCTAAGGTAATAAGGGGCGGGGTTTTAAGATACAGAGAATTTAGTGATACATGTTCACAATTTCTAGACACCAAAGGGAGATGACTGTCTGATATACTTCAAGGCTTTCCACTGCTTCTCTCCAGTGGTGGCTACAGTGCCATAAATGAAAAAAAAAATGTGGAACATAAAGCATGAATGATCCCTCTGGGTACATCTATATGGCATCCTTGATGACAAGCCACATATATATTTCAAAGCAGTTAATGTAAGATTTTTTATGCATTTAGTACAGGAGACACTGAGTCTACAGGGTTCCTTACATAGATCGGACTTGTAGTGATCCACCTGTTTTCAGCCTCCCAAGTGTAAGGATTATATATTACAGAAAACAAACTACATTAACTTCATTTTGAATATTGCAATACAATGACCTTAATGTATACATTAATTTTATCTTTATTCTATTTTAAAATTGGAAGCAAACAGTAAGGATTTATTATTAACTTTGATCCCACATTGTCCACTGTCCAATTTTTTAATTTGGGTAATCCACTCTGTGAATCATTTGCCAATCATTATAATATCAAAAAATACCTCACTGTATTCAGCCAAGTTTGGAATGAACTACTACACAAAGTTGGGGAGAATTCTTCAGTATAGCTAATAAACCTTGTGAGATTCTAAGAGGAAAATGTTTTTGCAGTATTTTTGAGCTTTGTTTAAGCTACCCAGTAATATTTTTTTCTTCTAAGATGTCTTATGGAATGAGTATTCTGGAAAAAAAGTATCCTTGTACTTCTGTTGATTGAATAATTTTAAATAAATATTCTTTTAGGAGATCACTGATTCTTAGTTTCACTGAATAGAAACAGAATCTGGAACCAGGTCAGAGGCTGTTTTGTTATTTTTGTGCAGGAGGAGAAAGCATTAGAAGGAATCATCCTAGCATGAACTTTCAGTGAGAAATCCTTTCCATGTTTGTTTAATCATAGTTTCTTTGGGGCATGCTTCTCTGCTCTAGGTTTCTGATTGCAAGTAAAAATGAAAGGAATAGATTTAATTTCTCATTGGAAGTGTGAGCAGTATTCATTTTAAGGCGCACCATCTTCTAGATCACTTTAAATATTAACAACCCACACTGCAATTCCTCTCTTTAATGTGCTTTCCTTTGGAGTCTGGCCAATCAAGGAAGATGAAATCCTCTTTTGGGCATGATATAGAATATAATTTGCTCTGCAATTCTTGTGGTAAACATGTTAATAAATTAAACACTGTAATGAATATGCATAGGTGCACCTAGAATTCTTCTTCTGTCCTGATGCACCACAATACAATTAGTTTGTCACCTTCAAAAATTCTGTAAGAAAATGTGTGACAGCTATGGCTACTTGAGTGAATTTAAGCCTGTTGTTTATTTATTACTAAATGCTTTCATTAGAACATGGATTTTATATGATTCATTTTACAAATACATTTTAGAAATACCTGTCTACTGTAGAATCCACCATGCAGCTATTCTTTTTATTTATTCTGGAGTGGGAGCTCCTTTAGCACGCTGCTTCCATTGTTTTCTCAGAAATACCAAATGGGTTTATGAGAAAAGGGCAAGACATTGTGGTAGCTCCTAGGCCATGGTAAAGGATTTAGAATAAAGAAAAAAATGGTGGGCCTAGGGAGATAGCTCAGTAGAATAAGCGTTTGCCTTGCAAGTGCAGGGTTCTGAGTTCAGTCCTCGATACTGGAAAAAAACAATGTTGAAGTCCTTACTTGGTTTAAGGGATAAAGTGGTTGGAGCTGACATCACTCTAAACAATGCTTCTGTCTTGCTAATAAACAACAGGCTGTGGGGAGCTAAAGACAAATGAAGGATTCCACATGAGAGGACATGGTCATAACTGAACCTGTCATGATAAGAGTTTTGGTCGGGTCTCAACAAACTCTGGTCACCACAATGGCAGGAGTCCTTTCTCATCAGGGTAGTTCCACAAAATAAATTGACTTTTAATTTTTAAAAACAGTTTTTGTACATATATATACATATGAAACAGAAATATATAATACATAATTTGTATTTATATGTATACACACACGTACAACACACACATGCGCACACACACACACACATACACACACACATGCATGCAGAGCCCTTTGCATTTCTTGATTCCAGATGTATAGGTTCAGTCAACTGCAGATTAAAAATGTTTGCAAACAATGTCTATAGTAAACACATTCTAAAATTAATATTATTTTCTGACTTATGCAGAATAGGAACATTTTATGCAGCATTTGTATTGTACTAGGTAATAAAATTATCTGAAGATTGTTTAAAATGTGCAAGAGCATGAACAGGGAATATGCAAATACTAAATCATTCTATGTAAGGGACTTGAGCATCCACAAAATTTCTTATCCCAAGAATACCCTGAAACCAATCCCTAGCTGAATATTGAGGTATGACTATTTATATGTGCGTGTGTGTGTGTATCTTATGGTATACTATATGCAATATAGTACAAATAATAATTTTATAATATTATACAATATGTATATATTTTATATAGCATATTGTGTTGTATTTAGCATATTGTGTTGTATTTATATAATATATAATGATTTTCATATATTCCATATATGAATATATATTATTTATAATCCCTGCTTTTTTTTTCTTTTATATTTTTGCAAAGGTCTACAGGGTGTTCAGGGTCTCACTACTGGATCGGACTCATAGTGATCTACCTGTTTACACCTCCCAAGAGCTGGCATTACAGTTGTGCACCAACACACCCAGTCTTACTGCAATCTCAGTGTGCTCCAGAGGGGTTGTGGCAGGGCAGGTGCAGGGATCGAACCCCTGGCTCCAGAGCCTGCTTGCAGGTGCTTTAATCTACTGAGGCATTTGGTCGGCTGAATCCCTGTTATTTATCTTCCTCTAGTTTTACGTCTCTGAATTTGATATTGCTTTGTGTTGTACAGTGAGTCCAAGTGCAGATCTATTAAGTAGTTAAGGCAGACCAATTGCACCTGCCTCCCCAAGATTTAGTGGCAAATGTAAGCAGTACAACTCTGAATGATTCTTGGTTCAGGATTCTTTCCATGAAAAAAATGGTGCTTTCACTCAAATCTTTATGAACTGAAGATATTTCTGGGTCAAATGGGAGATGCAAATCATCTGAAATTAACAGCAGGTAGTGAACTTTAGTTTAAATTTCTGCACATTTGCAACTTTTGTAACAAGGCACAGTTAATTATGCTTGAATTATCATTCTTCCATTTGTTCTTGGCCCTCCTTATACATATTTTAGTCTGTAAGTGAATGCATTCAAACAGCCACTTACCCATTTTAGATTGAACAGCCAGTATTTATTGAGCCATTTTTATTCAGTGTTGTTCAAAGTGGACATGTCAGGTATGCCTCTGGCCTCATAGGGACATTTAATCTAGCTAAGGAGACAAAAACAAAGTCATGGAATATTTGTGTTTGGATTTGTGCTGTAGTATATCTATTAAAAATAGCAGGTAATCAATATGTTTGGTTTGATGCTTTTTTTTTGGAGAGGGAGTAGTCACAGGCAGAAATGAGAGATGAATAAGTAAATAAAGTTATTGCTGACTCATAATAGACTCTGAGAGGTGTCAGGGTACCTTGGCTCTGAGAGATCCTGGGAATGTGAAGAGGCAGAAAATATGGGGGCTTGTTCTGTAAACACAAGAGAATCTTATTATCTAGAACTGGGCATAGAGATGAACAATGGAATGATCAAAACTTGGTATTTGTTATATGTCCAAGGAGTATTATTTTGTTTGCTTAAACAGTAGAATCTTCTAACAACAGAATAATGTCAACTATGTGTACTAAATATTAAAAAGATTTTAAGTGTTCTGGTTACTGAAAGATTATTTTGTTTGACTACGATTCAAAGTGAACACAGTTATCTCTTTGAGTAAAGTATATAATCCTTGCAATTTATTATTTAGTTGGTTTTTGGCTTATAATTGCCTTCTATTTTCCTTTAAGACATTAACATATATCTGAACTTCCCTTCTGGAAGACAAATTCATTCCATAAAAGCAAAAAATTCAGCTCAATGTATGTAACATTACATATATATTCAACTATATTGGTATGTATTAGAAAGTAAAATACAACTGTACTCAAGCTGTATTGTAAATATTCACTTAGCAGGTGTCTTTTCTGGGCTGCACCAGCAAAGGTTATCAAATCGGTCTTTTTTTCTTTCTCTGGAAAAAACATGAGCAAAATCATACTTCATAAGATAATGAGAATTGGAAAAGATGAAGTAGCCTTTAAAATATATCAATTTTATTTATGTTACTGTTTTTCTTAACATATTTTTTGTACACAATAAAAATTCATTGGCTCTATCATAAGAGATTGAAGCTGTATTCCTGTATCTAGTCTTGCATTGAAATCTTTCTAATTATATTTCAAGTTTTTCTCAGTTGAAACTCATTTTTTTTTAACTTTTTCTGAGATTGTGGACTAGCAGCACAGTACCTTTTCTGAATATTAATTAATAAGTGGAAATACTCTGTACTGATGAACACCTTCTGGGAAATACTAAGGCATCTCCAAATTGTAGACAAGAGAACTAAATATTCAGTGGTAAAAGCTCTTTGAATACCATCAGTCCTAGTGCAAATCACATTTATTTGTGTAGCTCAAACTACTAGAAATATTTAAAAAAATAAATATGATTTTAAAAAAATTATACAGTTGAAGGATGGGGAAAGAATGCTTGAAGATGGATTTGGGCCAGGGTAATATTTCAGAATCTTAGCCCAGACAGCCCGCTATTATTGAGCTAGGTAGAAAAGACTAAAAAAAAGAATAGTTGTTGGACAACAGGAAACTATTCCTTACAATTTGGCTTCTCGTTCCTGGTGCACTGACAAAAAATAAATTGCACTCTGTCAGGTTTCTTTTCTGGTCTAGACATGTGCCATGCTTATTCAAATTTGTATGAGAAAAGTGTCTACAGGTATATAGTTGAGATATACGATAGGTATTCCAAAGAAAAAGATTTATTGAATAATATTCTGTGCATTTTAATAAATTGTTCTAATCTCAAAACATATTTATGGAATGGCTACCTCTTTCATGTATAATCTTATACATGAAATTGAAAAATTTAAATATTTACAAATATTCAAATTATATCCTGCCTTTTGTCCCTAACATCTTATTCATCTGGAACTGAACATGATCAATAAACTGGAAAGTAAAGGACTGATTTGTTTCCTTCCTGTAATGGCTTTTCTAATATCAGCATGAAGTACATAGATACTTTTCCTATTTTTAGTCATGCCAGTTCAAACTATTAGTCCAGCAGAATTTTATAATAATCCTAATTTAGTTAGAATTTTTTATGTGTTATACACTGTAAGTGGATTCATTTCCATACTATTTTATTATATTCTGATAACAAGCTTTGGAGAGCCATTGCAAGATGAACATTATAGAAAAGAGATGAGTCTAACCGTTACTCTACTATTAAGCAGTGGACCAAAGATCATTAACTAGTTTTTAGGCTCATTGGAATTCAAATCTGGATCCATCTTACTAACACAAACTTTGTTTGTTTGCTTTTCTTATTTTGTATTCCAAGTCCTTAGCATGATGCCAAGCACTGAGATGATACTTAATTAATTTCTATTTGCTTTTAAAATTTAATTTTAATTTTGCATGAGACTTCCTTCTGACAGTTTGCCTTCCTCTTCTTACATGCTGTATTCTTGCACTCATTTTCTTTTCTCTTCATTCCTTTCCTTTCACTGTTCTATGCCCGAAGCACATTGTCTATGACTAGCCTGGCAAAGAGACCAATGCGAAGATTGTCTTTGCAATTTCTTGTGCCAATGCACCGGGGATTGAATTTTGAGTGTGATGTGTCCAAGGTTCTGAGTAACTGAAAGGATAAACATGATGTATCTGCAGGGGGTAAGAAAATGAGCCCAGTGTAATGCCTATGCTTAATAAATAGTAGAAACTTCTTTTCTGTGTGTGTGTGTGTGTGTGTGTGTGTGTGTGTGTATCTGTGTTCAAGCCAAGAACTTCTTGCTTTCCCTGTATCTCTGAAGATCTCAATCAGCTTGAGCAACTTCTCCAGGATAGGAGGTGGGAGGCTGTGTACTTAGACTAGTTTCCAGCCCCCTTGCATAGGAAGAATCTCAATTTCTTTCTAGAGTATAAATCTTCCTGCTTTCATCTTCTGAGAGCTGCAAAGAAAGCAGTGGAAAGGAAGATAGAAATGCCCAAAGTGCCAAATATTCACTCCCGCAGGATAACTGTTGACAGCAGTAACTTTATGGATTCTGTTACATTTTTCTATTTCAGGGGTTGCTCTGGTCAGTGATATTTTTCCTCCGTTGAATGTCCTTGAAAGGTCAGAGTCTGGAGGACTTAATACTGCATTACTGCATGCACATTCATTGAAAGAAATTGATGTATCCTTAAAAATCTACACAAAACATCCTCTTTGGTAAAGTGAAACAGCCTCATACTAAAAACTGGCTTAGTTTAAAGAGCAAATTCCACCCATTCTTACTGAATCACTTCACAGTAGATGTTTTAAACTGTTTGACAAAAGGCTACAACTAAATTATTTCCTATACTTATGTTTGAACAGGATACCAAGGGCTCAGCAGCACGGCCAATTCTGTAGGAGGCCTGTAAATAGACATTGACCTACAAGGAATAGGCTAAACTCAAACCTTACATAAATGGCGCTAAGTTTCTCTCTCTTTTTTTTTTGCCTGACCATTAATTCCTCATGTTAAAGTGCTTACATTGAGGTAGAGAGTGGGTAAGCTTCCAAATTGCACATACTGTCTCTCAGAACTTAAAGTTTACTAACTGATGAATGATTATCCATTGTAAAATAAAGGAGGGGATGGCTAAATAGCTCAGTGGATTAAAGAACCTGCTTAGCCAGAGGCAGCAGCTGAGGTTCCATCCCAAGCATACTGGGCCAGCCCTGCCTCAGGTGAGCTGACATAGCATTGAGACTGGGCGTGGTGGCACGTGCTTGTAATCCCAGTGCTTGGGAGGTGAAAACAGGAGAATCACTATAAGTCTGATCTACATAGTGAGACCCTGTACAAAATAATAAATAAATAAATAAATAAATAAAGGAAATTGTACAGAAAAAGTTTGATTAAAAAGGAACACAATTCAATGGCAGAACAGAGAAGAGATACTGTAATACATCAGGAAGTTCCCTTATGTGCTGTTCCAGTTGCAAAACAAAACAAACACAAGCATATTGAAGATCTATTATGAGCCAAGAATTTCTAGAGGTAAAGCAGGGAATGCTCATAGATATGTAATTAATAATTATTAAACAAGTGAGCAGATAACATAGATACAGATATATAATCATTCTCCCTAATCTTTATGAATTATCTGTTAAAAACAAACACATCAAATTTGTCAGGCACACATATGTATTTAAAAATGAGAGATAAAGTTCAGTGAGTATTTAGAGAGTAAAGATGTGAAGTTAGTATGTTTGGTATATTTCAGTTTCATGAAATGCTAAGCTTTCAGCCTTCTGTTGAAAGTTGGAAAATATTTTCATAGGTAGGAATAAAGGCTGAATAAATGCCCCCTATGTACTCTCCCAATGCATTCCTCACGTTGGCTGTGCAATGGTTTCAGTTTATTGCTCTGCCTTCATCCCTTAAAGGCCAAGGAGCTTGCCGGGTTCATATTCATTTGCCAAGCACTGTGCACAATGTATAATAGGTCCTAATAAATGATTGGGTTTTTTATGCATTTGGTACAGGATCTACAGAGTCTCACTACATAGATCCAACTTTTAGTGATTCTCCTGTTTTCGGTTTCTCAAGTGCTGGGATTATAGGGGCGCATCTCCACTGCCATTCTCAATTGCCATCTCAGGGTGCCCCAGGGTTAGGGCTGGCATGGCATTCTGGGGATTGAGCCCTGGCTACTGCACTTTTCCTAAGCAGGCACTTTAATCCTCTCAGTTATCTGGCCGGCTTTTGGTCCTAATAAATGTTTGTGGAACCAATCAATTCATTAATAAGAAAAGGAGTCACCAGTTGACAGGATATTAGGAAGTGTCCTGGGACTATAGAGATAGCTCAGCAGTGTAACCACCTGCATGGCAAGTGCAAGGATAAAGGTTCACATCCAGGTACCACATGTCTTACCATCCTGGCTCTGGGTGCATTGTGCAGGCCAGCAAAACTGGACATGGTGGTGCATGCTTGCAATCCCAGCACTAGGAGGCTGAAACAGGAGGATCACTATGAGTTTGAGCTGTGTAGTGAGACGCTGTAACAAATATACAAATAAAAAAGAGAAGAAGAAGAGTGCTCTGAAGCCAGGATGGGTGGTACACATCTGCAGTCTCAGCACGTGATTTGAGCCAGTTCAAGCCTCACCTAAGTAAGAAAGAGACCCGATATTAAGAAGCCCCTTCTCAAAATAAAAAAAAATATATATATATATCTGTGGGTGCAGCTCATCACAGAGCTCTCCCTTGGATTCAATTTCCAGTACAAGAAGAAAGAAGAAGAAGAAGAAGGAGGAGGAGGAGGAGGAGGAGGAGGAGGAGGAGGAGGAGGAGGAGGAGGAGAAGAAGAAGAAGAAGAAGAAGAAGAAGAAGAAGAAGAAGAAGAAGAAGAAGAAGAAGAAGAAGAAGGAAGAATCTTTGACTTAAGGAGACTGAAATGTTTGAAAGTTTTCTACAAAGCTAGCAAACTGAAACTGTTCAACACAGTCCTGGAACTATGTTGAACATATTGCCTTGCAGAAATGACCAAGCCCATGAAGTTTGGAGAAGTGCTCCAGGGTCCTAGGGGCTTTCTCCTAATGCTTTTCCCAGCTTGTGCAGCATTCTCTCCCACTGGGCACCTCTAGTCTCACTGCCTTTGCTCCTCAAACAGGCTAAGGAAAAAGTGAAAGGGCCCTGGTGGAAGAAGGGCTCCCACATGAAATGTTCCGAAAAGCCATCTCGGAGATAATCATGGTTGAAGTATGAAAGTGGGGGGTTGTTGTCCTAGTAACTAGAATAATTTTTTTAAGAAATATTTTCATAGTTGCTTATTGCTTTAGATTGACAAATTAGACCAGCATTTTTAGAGAGCATTTGCAACCAATCGCATGATGCTGCCCAAAGAAAGGCAGATGAATGGTGATCCGAGGAAACAAATTAGTTTGCAAAGCAAGTAGCAGCTTTTTCCTTCTCATGCTGTGAGAAGTAGCTTTAATTTATCTGTGAAAGAATCATTGGATAAAAGACTTATTTTAATTCCACAATTAGCCAGGGGTAATGGTGTTAAGAAATAGTTAATATACATGCATAGTTAAGAGGACAAGGTCTTCTGACTGTTTCCATATTTGTGAATTTTAAGTAAAATATCTGCACTGCTGGCTTGTATGCTTGCATGCTTTTTACAAATGAATGTCTGACTTTAAAAGTTGAGTCAGGTGGAATTTACCTGAATCATAATTCTAAAGATATACAAGTAAGCAAAAGAAAACCCAACTTATTGTAAGTCTTTTAGCTGTTTCACTGGTGTTCATTCCATCAAACCACATATGGGGTACAGGATATAATAAAGGGAATAACAAATGTAGTCTTTATAAGCAATTATTTGCCTCTACAATTTATTGCCACAAATAATTTAAGAAACATTAAGCTGGGCATGATAGCACAGACCTATAATTCCAACACTCTGGGAAGCTAAGACAGGGAAAGCACAAGTAGCAGGCCTTCCTGGCAAGATAGCAAGACCCAGCAACACAATGAAACATGAAACAGACCTTCAGTGTAGGGCAGTGCAAGACCAGTCTCCAGTACAAGAGAGAGGGAGAGAGGGGGGAAGAAAGGGAGAGAGAATGAGAGACAGAGAGAGACGGAGACAGAGACAAAGACAGACAGAGACACAGAGACAGAGACAGAGACAGAGACAGAGACAGAGAAGGGGGAGAGAGAGAAGAAAGATTGCACAGACTTTTCAATCTTTTCAACTACAGATCATTTGGAGAATTTATTTTGTCTTTCATGGAATGCACATTCTTATTTCATTAGTGGGGGATATGAATATAGATGACATTATTTTATTAAGCAAACATAAATTTACCTTATTTCTTTTTTTCTTCTGAATTCAAAAAATGATAGGGGAAGCACTATTGCTTTCTTCCTATCAACGTGGAGTTAGATGGCAACGCTTAGTTCGCATCATTCAGTTAGCAGAGAGCAGAGAAGGTTCTTGTTCATTCTTCATTCTGTGCTATAAAAACGAAACCACTCTTCTAGCTGATGCCACCCAGATATTTGAGGGTCATTGGTAATGCTGCAAAAATGAACAAACTTGAAGGGAGCAGCAGAATTCTGAATCAAAATGCAAGCTATCACGAGTTAGAGGAGCTGTGAAAGTACAACACACTATTTTCAAGAGTGGTGCTAATTTTTCTCTTCAGGGCAAACAGCCAATAAACTGTGATTTCCAATAGACACTTTCTATCATGTGTCATACTGTTTTTATACTGAGAAATGACATAATGGAGCAGAGAGCTCCATTGCTTGAAAACATGCTAAGCTGTGGGGTTTCAGATCCAAGACAAGGTGTTAGGACTGCAGGCAGGAGGACTGCTGCCCATTCTAGGTCAGGCTGAGCTGCAAAGTGAGCTCAAGACCACCCTGAAATGCATACTGCCACCCTGTCTCAAAATGACAAAGAAAAGAAAAAAAAAGGAGAAAGAAGAAAACTATAAGTTTAAGATTTTATTTTAAGGTCTGTAGTCTGCTTAAGTGACTTTATCTCTAGTTGATACTCCTAGTGTCTTTCTTTTGCATATCATTTCCTAAAACTGTAGAACATTAGCAAAACAAAAGTCTGCATACCTAAGACGTTACTCACAAAAAATTTTGAGCCTTACAATTTTGCTTTTGTCATAGTGGTAACTGTACTTGTGTAGAAGAAATTTGTTTTTAAAATGCACGATATTTGGGCATGTAAGTCCACAATTCTGGACACTGAGATTGCTGCAAATTCCAGCTCAGGCTGAGCTACAGACTGAGTTCAAAACAACTCTTAATTGCATAGTGACACCAGTCTCTAAAAGACAAAGAACAAAACGAAAAAAAAAAAAGAAAGAAAGAAAGAAAGAAAGAAAGAAAGAAAGAAAGAAAGAAAGAAAGAAAGAAAAAGAAAGAGATCTGTAAGTTTAATATTTTATTTTAAAATCTGTAGTCTGTATAAGGGGCATGAAGTCTTGTGTTCACTGCAAAATTTTATGGTTTGAGTACTAAAAATAATATCCATCTATATTACAGGAACAAAATGAAGCACCAGAAAATGAGCTTCCATTTCAAACACCTCATTCTGGATTATTAGTTCAATTCACCAAATACAGACTAAACTCCAAGCATGTGCAAGGTTTTTTTGAAAATTAATTCTATTGAGAAAGAGATAGTAATGAGGCAACTTCAAAACAGGTTAGTAGGAGAGTTACAATAATTTGTACATTGCATATTGCTGTCTTCATAGTAGTTATTCATAGTACAAGATGCAGACATGATTTCCTGTCCAAACACTATTAGTACAAATCTTTCTTCTCATTGAACTAAAAGAAAGTAGTGTATATTTATCCTAACTATTTTGTATATACAGATCTCTACCTATATATTTTTTCACTATAAGATAATTTTTCATTTGCATCCCCCTCTTTAGTTTTGTCAGAGATGGGTATTCCATTGCCATTCAGATATCATAGGACTGTCCTGCTACACTGCTGTATATGGTTAGATTTCTAAACTTCTGTGTAAAATGTGTAATTATTTTTATTTATCATTATTTTTTCACATTGTATAGGGATTTGAAGTTTAGTATATCAACGATTTTTGGAAAATATCTGCTCTGTGTTATGTCTAAGGCATTTGATATTCAGATAAATAGAGATGTCAATCTCAACTGCCTATGTAATAGGCCAATAATGTCATTAAGGTATTTTGTTTTTAAGGGTGGGGTTTCAGACAATAAATGAGACAGATAACATCTCTGGCCCACATCTCTGGCACAGGGGTTTTCCATTTCAGGGAATGATGGCAAGTCATCAAGAAATGCATGCTGATTGAAAGGATGATGAGTTCCGTAAGACAATGAAGCAGAAGTGGTCAGGGAAGTGGGTGACTTTATATAAAATGATGTCCAAACAATATTAGTACGAACCTTTCTTCTCAATAAACTGAAACTAGCTATATATCTAAGTGCCTTATATATCTATATATATATATTTTTCCTTGTCTGCGTCTTGTCCTCTGAATAACTGTTACAAACACAATACACAGTGTGTTCATTATTGTATCTGTTCTTCTAACCACTTTTGAAACTGTTTCATTGCTATTCTATCTTTTTTCCTCATCAAAATGAATAAAAAATATATAAAATTAACTATGCACCAATAAAATGAAACGAAATGAATAAGGTAAGATAAAATAAAATAAAATAAAATAAAATAAAATGATGCCCAAGGAAGTTTTCTCATAAAGAAGAATTTGGAGCAGTCAGCAAAGAAGGTAACTTTGCAAGTCCTTCTTTGGGGAGCACAGACAGTCCAGGGTGCAATTCTTAGCCCCGCTTAGATTTGATCCTGCATTTGGGCTCTCCTTCTGGGGCCCTTTTGTGGTTGTCACCCTCTGCAGCCATGCATGGGGGTTTAGAGGTGGAAAGAGGAAGCTTTAGAAGATTCAGATAAAAGTGGAGAAAAGTGTGTTGAGTTGGAAGCAAAATTTCTATCTTTAGAAATAACATGAAGATTTATGGGCCTGGAGGAAGTGAATGAAGCATACAAGTTACTCAGTCTCAGTGAGCTTTAGGGTACTCGTTTTTTTTTTTTTAAATTTAAATTTAAATTTTTGTTTTATTGAAGTACAAATATCAATGACACAGTTTTAAGATACCTTGACAAGATGGATTTAATAAATTAATACATTGCAAACTGTTTTGGTATCATAGAAGGTGCATACATAATATTATACTTACAAACATTATTATACTGTATGTCTCTTATCAGTAAATTCATAGAGCATAGCTGTTTGCATATCTTATTTTTTATACCTGAATTACATCAAAGATTCAATAATTAATACATTCTACCTTGTTATTTTCCCAGTGGTTGTCCATAGTAGTAGAAGCCAACAAAATATTCTGTCCAATCACCATTAGTGCAAATCTTGCCTCTCATAGAATTATGTAGAAGCACGGCGTTATCTATCCCAACTGTACTGTCCATACACACACCTCATGATTCTTCCTTTCTGTACCGCTTCCTTTGTCTACACCTGTCAGAGATGGGTACTCCATTGTCATGTAACTAATATAGGAGCTCAGACTCCATGACACAATCCAACACAGTCCAGCATTCCACAACAACAGTGAGTTATCCGAAGAAGTTGTCGACCATAGCCATTTACAGCTCAACTTATTATTATGGACCCGTGGTGTATACTTCATTTTTATACTTTTGGGCTGGATGGCTAAGACCTAGATAGAGCAAGACCTATATACCAACACATGTACTTTATGTTTCTTATGAGGTCAGTGAAGTCCCCTCAGGGTTTATCTTGTAGTCCTGTAACTTATTCTGCAGATCCTTTGCTGTGTCATCCATGTGGATGAGTCACAGCCAATGCTTGACCAGTTGACTCTCTGTGAGAGCCTGAGAGAAAGTTTTCTCTCCATGTGACTCTCCCCAGGCACATTATAGCACTTCGATCTCTTTCCTCTGTGGCTCCATAATCTCCATGTTCAGAAAATTTGGAGCTCAACTGAGTTTCATGATATTGCAGTACAGGTTCTCCTATATCCTGAGTCTTCGCTGACCTTGAAAGGCTAGGGCCAAAATGTTGGCTGGCCTTGTGGCTCTTCTGATTCTCCAATTTTGATCTGTGAACTTAGGTTGTTAACCATCCAGATGAAAAGCTGATTAGTATCCTGCAACATATGCCATTCACTTTGCCTTAACTGACTCAATTGTTTTTAGTTGTTGTTGTACATTTCCATTTATATTTCTGCTTTTTGCTTTTTATACTAGGGAAACTATACAATATTTACACATGTGTGTCTGGTTTATTTCACTTATGAGTATATGTTCAAGTGGCATCCACTTCAGTATAAATGCTTCAAGTTTACTTTTCTTCATAGCTGAGTAATACTCCATTATATAGAAATACCATATCTTTTTCAACCATTCCTCATGTGATGGACATCTTGGTTGTTTCCAAGAATTTCCTATCACACATTGTGCTGCTAAAAACATAGGTACACATATAGCACTATGATATAATGTTTTCACTTCCTTTGGGAAAATTCCCAGTAGGGGGATAGCCATCTTGAATGGGATTTCTAATCCTACTATTTTGAGGAGTCTCCACACTGACCTCCACAACGGTTGTACCAGTCTACATTCCCACCAGCAGTGGAGATGTGTTCCTTTTTCCCCACAACCTCTCCAACATTTGTTGTTGGTTGGTTTCCATATGACAGCCATTCTTTCTGAAGTGAGATGGTATCTCAGTGTTGTTTTTATTTGCATGTCATGGATGACTAGCGATGTGGAGCATTTTCTCATATATTTATTCTCTTCTTTAATTTCATCCTCTGAGAAGTGTGTATACATCTCAGATGCCATTTCTGAATTGGGTTTTTTAATTTGAGGGCCCTGTTATATATTAGTTCTTTATATATTCTAGCAGTAGACCTCTGTCTGATTGCTTATTAGTTAGGATTTTTTCAAAATTTGTGGGTTGTCTTTTTACTCTTTTGACAATTTCTTTTGACATGCAGAAGCTCCTTAAGAAGAGTTGATCCCAGTTCTTGATTCTTTCAAGTGCTTCCTGTGTGAATATAGTTTTGTTTATGAACTCTTTACTTACCCCTATGTCTTCAAGCATTCCTCCTACACTCTCTTCCAGGAGATTGAGTGTTTCTGCTTTAATGTTTAGATTTTTAATTGATTTTGACTTTAACTTAATGCATGGTGATGGAGCTGGGTCAAATTTTAGTTTTCTGCATGAAGAAAACCATATTTTCCAGCACCATTTGTTAAAGAGGCTATCTTTCTTCCAGTGAGCTTGGTTAGCCCCTTTGTCAAAGGTCAGATGGCTGAGTGTGATTGCAGGTGCCTCTGCATCTTCTAATCTATTCCACTTAATCTCAGGTCTATTTTGTTGTCAATACAATGTTGATTTGATCACAGTGTCTTTGTAGTATTATTGCATGTCAGGAATTGTGATGTTTCCTGCCTTGTCTTTATTGACCAAGATTGTCTTTGCTATTCTAGGTCGTTTGTGGTTCCAAATAAATTTTAGTAATGATTTCTCTATGTTTGGGAGGTATGCTGGTGGCAGTTTCATAGGGATTGCATTAAATCTGTACAGCGATTTTGGGAGTATGGCCATCTTCACAATGTTGGTTCTTCCTATCCAGGAGCACGGAATATCTTTCCATTTTCTGAAATCCTCTATAGTCTCTTTTCTTATTGTGTTGTAATTTTCTGTGAGAAGATCTTTGACTTCCTCAGTTAAGTGAATCACAATTTATTTCATTTCCTTGGTGCTATTGTAGAAAGTATTGTTTCTATTGTTTCCCTTTCAGTGTGCTTGTTTTCTGTTTAGAGGAATGCTATTGACTTCTGCGTATTGATTTTGTATCCTGCTATGCTACTGAATTTCCCTATCAGTTCTAGTAGTGTCTTGGTAGAATTTTTGGGGTCTTCTTAGTAAAGTAGTATGTCATCGTCAAATAGTGATAATTTAACTTCTTCTTTACCTATTCTTATTCCCTTTATATCTCCCTCTTTTCTAATGGCTGTTACTAAGGACTCTAAGAGTATATTGAATAGCAGGGGTATTCAACATAGAGAACATCCTTGTGTTGTACCTGATTTAAGAGTAAAAGATTTCAGTTTTTCCCCATTTAGGATTATATGAGCTTTTGATTTGTCATAGATAGCTTTTATCAATTTAAGGTAGAATGCATTTATTCCAATTTTCTGTACAATCTTGAACATGAATGAGTGTTGGGGTTTGTCAAAAGCTTTCTCTGCATCAATTGAGATGATCATGTGGTTTTTAGGTTTCAGTCTAGTATTATAGTGTGTTACATTTATAGATTTTCAAACATTGAACCATATTTGCATGCCTGGGGTGAAGCCTACCTGGTCATCGTGTATGATCTTCTTGATGATTTGATGTATTCTATTTGCTAGGATTCTGTTGAGTATTTTTGCATCTATGTTCATGAGGGAGATTGGCCTGCAGTTCTCCTTTTTGGTTGTATCTTTCCCTGGTTTTGGAATCGGTATTATACTTGCCTCCAGAAATAATTTTGGAAGGACTGTTTCCTTTTCAACTTCACTGAAATGTTTGTGGCATGTAGGGATTATATCTTCCATAAAGTTCTCGTAGAATTCAGCTGTGAATCCATCAGGCCATGGAATTTTCTTTATCGATAGGCTTTTTATTACGTTTCATATTTCTTTGGCTGTTATCGGCTTATTGAGAACTGTTTTCATCTTCTTGATTCAGTTTTGGTAATTTGTACCTTTTGAGGAATCTGTCCATTTTTTCTGTGTCTTCTATTCTGTGAGCATAAAGATTCTTGTAGTAACTATTGATAATCTTCTGAATTTCTGCTGCATCTGTGGTGATTTCACCCTTTTCTTTCCTAATTGCATGTGCTTGAATTTTTCTTTCCCCTTTTTGATGAGGATGTCTAGAGCAGTATCAACTTTATTTAATCTTTCAAATAACCAACTTTTTGATTTGTGGATTGTTTGAACTGCTTTCTTCATCTCATTTGAATTAATTTCTCCTTTAGTCTTTATGATTTCTTCCCGTCTTTGCGCTCTGGGTTTTGTTTGTTCTTCTTTTTCTAGTTGTTGGAGGTGCAACATTCGGGTGCTAATTTGTTCCCGTTCTTTTTTCCTAATGTGTGAGTTCATAGCAATGATTTTCCCTCTAAGAACTGCTTTCCTTGCATCCCATAAATTCTGGTAAGTTTCACTTGAATTTTCATTGAATTGTAGATATTGTTGAATTTCATGTCGAATTTCTTCTGCTACCCATTGATTGTGAGTAGGGTGTTGTTTAGTTTCCATGAATTTAGTGGGTGTTTCTGGTTTCTTTTGTCATTTATTTCCAGTTTCATTGCACTGTGGTCAGATAATATGCATGGTATAATTTCTATTCTCTTGCATATTCTTAGGCATGATCTGTGGACTAGTATGTGGTCTATTTTGGAAAATGACCCAGGTGAAGCAGAAAAAAAATGTATATTCAGCTATGGTTGGGTAGAACACTTTGTATATGTCCACCAGGTCCATTTGTTCCAAGTTATCGTTCAGTTCTTCTACTTCCTTGCTAATTTTTTGTATGGTTGATTTATCTTTTTGAGATAAGAGTGTGTTAAGTTCTCCTGTTAAGATTGTGTTCTTAGACATTAAGTTTTTCATGTCCATTAAGATTTGTCTTACATAGTTGGGTGCTCCTGTGTTTGGTGCATAGATATTTATGAGTGTTACTTCTTGCTCTTGAATTTTTGCCCTGACCAATGTATATTGGCTTTCTTTGTGTCATTTGATCATTCTTGGTTTGAAGTTGAGACTTTCTGAGAACAGAATTGCTACTCCTGTTTTTTTCTGAGGTTCTGGGGCATGTAGTAGTGTTTTCCATCCTTTGACTTTGAGCCTATGAATGTCCTTTTGAGTTAAGTGTGTTTCTTGTATACAGCATATTGTTGGATTTTGTTTTCTAATCCACTGTGCTGGTCTATTTTTCTTAATTGGTGAATTGAGTCTGTTTACATTGATGGTTATAATTGAAATGTGCTGACTTACGTTTGTCATGATATTTACCCGGTGTTGTTTACTCCTTTGTATCCTGTGTTTAATTGTCTGTCCTGTTTAGTGGGTTTCTTCCATTCTCATTCATGGAGTTCTGGTCATTGTGGTCTCTCTCTAGAACATCTTTCAGCAGCCTCTGAAGGGATGGCTTTTTCATCATGAAATTCTTTAGTTGTTCTTTGTCGTGGAAGTATTTCACTTCTCCATGAAACTTGAAAAAGAGTTTTGCAGAGTATAATATTCTTGGCTGGAATTTGTTTTCGTGTAGGACTTCAAGAACTCTGTTCCATGCTTTCCGTTCCTTCATTGTTCTGTATGCCAGATTCTATTTTTTCAAAGAATTCTTTTTTGATTTCAGAAATTATTTCTGCTTTGAGTTCCTCATGATCTTTCTGCTGTTGTTTCTTTGCTTCAGATGCTGTTAATTCATACATTTCTGTTGGAATAGTGCTCTCTGCACTTGTTCTGGGTGAACATTGTTTTTCTACCCAATGTTTCTGGAATTCATTGTTTATTTCAGGTATTATGTATACAGATATTTGTTTTTGATTTGGGGAATTACTTCTCATTTTATTTCCTCTATACCTTTCTACTGTTGTTCCGTTGCTGCTGTATCTGTTAATTCATTCATTGCAGCTGAGCTAGTGTCCTCTGCTCTTACTGGTGGACTCAAGGTCTGGGATTGCGTTTTTCCCCTTGTTTTTGTCATTTTGTATAGCACTGACCTTTGACCTTTGTTGTAGAGCTTTGGTGCAGCTATAGCCTTAGCTTGTTATGAGATTCGGGTGTCAGTCTATTAAGTTTGAGATTATCCAGGTATGCCTATCCTGGATCTAGCTGTTGTGTTCAGTTCCTTTTTTGCTGTACCTCCTGTGGCTCCCCTCTGTTGGTTCCCTGTTCAGGTGAGCATGAGCCGAACTGGGATGCAGAGCAAGTAATGAAAATTCCCAATGTCTTGGCTGGCTTGGGGCGAGGATCCAAAAAATTGCCACTGTCAGCCTTCTTGTGTCAGGCAGATTGCTCTCTATGTGGGTGGGCCTGGGCTTTGGTGGGTCTTCTGGGCTCACAAAAGGATAGTGGATGATCTTATTCACCAAGTAGGTTGCAATGGGTCAGCAAGCCTGTGCTGGGTCCAGGTCTACAGGCCGTAACCCAAGAAGGCTGGAATAGGTCTCTCAGGTGCACGGGCCTCTAGCCCTCACTCACAGGCCAAGCTGCTCTGTGTTTCGGGCTGTGGCATGGAACTGCAAATCGCTGAGAAATGTCCCTCCAGCGTGGCAGGCTTGGAGTTCTCACTCCAGGTCAACCTGCACTGGGCCTGCAACCATGGGGTGGGACCAGCAATTGCTGGGAAATGTTTCTCTGATGTGGTGGGCCTGGAGCTCTCACTAGGCCATGGTGGAGGGGAGCGGGGGTTGGGTGGGCAGAGAATCCCTGGGAAATGTCTTTCTAGCACGGTGGGCCTGGAGTTCTACACTTACTGTACTGTGATGCCCAGGGAGTCGGGGAAATTCCCACTTGCTCCGCAGGCTTTAGGGCAGGGGATCTGGGGAGGTGCTGGTGAGTGGGTCCTGAGGTTTCAGGCCGGTCATTGGCTTAGAGGGCTTGGTGTCGGGGATCTGGGCAGCGCGAGTGAAAAGAAGCCAAATGCTCTCCCTCAGACTCACCACACACTCACTGATCTGGGAGTCTGGTGAGTCATGCAAATACCCACTAACTGGGAGAGCTTGGGGCAGGATCCTGGAGGCCGCTGGAGTCAGCCACTGTCCGAAGCTGGTCTCTGGGGTTGGACAACGTGAACAGGATCAAGGAAGCTACTGGAGTCTGCCCTGCTGTCTTGGGCGGTCTCTGGGGCTGGGCGGCCATGGGTGGAATCGAGGAAGATGATGGAGTCGGCTGCGCTATCTCAGGCCAGTCTCTGGGGCTGAGGGTACTTCTATTTAACAGAAAAATATTTGATCTGATTTTGCATTTATGCTTTCAGACACTTTAGGAATCCATTGAGTCTGTGTGCATTGGTTGTCTTTCTTTCTTTGCTGGTGCCAGAAACTGACTCTGGCTTCCTTTCATACACATGAAGAGAAAAATGTTGATCAAGAATTTTTAAGAAGGTTATTAGTTGCCCAAGGAGTCAACCGGAAATAGAAGAGGAAGGCTTTAAGGGAGGAAAAAGCAAGACAAAGGCAGAAGGCTAGTCCAACATGAAAGCTCCGTTTGGAGACAGTACAAATTGAATGCCTCCAGCTCATGTAGGGTGATGTTTGTTGGTCTGGTAGTTTGTCTCTTCTGCTCAGAAATTTAAGATAGTGATTTTCAACAGACCCAGATCATATCCTTGGTCTATCTCTTGGCTAGGAGAGAAGCCAAGAGGCTTCTATGTGCTGCACTAAAGGGACTTTACTTGGGAGAAATCCTACTCTCTCTAGTAAGCAGTTGAACACCTAAACAGTTGACAGTTGACAAGATGATAAAAACTGACCCCTGAGCATATATGAGGCATCTGCATAGAAGTGTGCCTTCTTCCAAGAAGAGTGTTTGATTCATTTAAAATCATAAATAATGCATATGTTATTGTGATCTCTTTCTAGGCAGATGAATTGTCTTTTAGTAGGAATTCAGGTATTCTTATAGGAGTAGAGGAGATTCAGGAGTTAAAAAGTAATTTTAATAAAATAAAATTTTTAAAAAGAGGTTAAAAAGAAAGAAAATAAGGACATTGATAACCTCTGATTTTTTTTTTCAATTACAAGGTTGACACTTGATTTTTTAGTTTAGTTATCTATATAGATGAATTATGTTATGCATACATTTGAAAGCAAGCTATTAAAAATGCTATACTTTTTAAATTTAAATTAGGGTTCTAAGAATAAATAAAAATAAATTAGTGTTCTTGAGTCTGAAAGAGTTGAAAGTTACAAAAGTATTATTTATGTATTTATTTATTTTTAATTATTATTATTATTATTATTATTATTTTTTTTTTTTTTTTGCAGAACTAGGGATTGAACTCAGGCCCTTGCACTTGCCAGGGAAGTGCTTATTCCACTAAACCCTCTTCCTTACCCCTATAAATGTTTTAAATGGAAGTGAATAGTCATGAAAAATAAGACATGATAATTTATAACAGATATTATCATATTTACAAAGGAAAATAACATTCTTTCTAGTGTCCATAAATTCATGAATGCAAGAGCTGTGCATCAAATCATGAACCTGGGGACCACATTACTATTGCTCCTTATAGCTTGAATGATATGAGTTTTCAAAGTTAGATTTTTGTGCATTTCCCTTCCTAGAAAATTCAATGGACAATGAGATCTGATGTTTCTATGTAAAATGAATTGAAGTTCAAATTTGGTAATGACAAAAGTGTTTTTTACGGATAGAGTAACTCACAAGATTTTCTAGAGCTTTTCAGAACTGGCATGACTATCCCTCATCTGGAACTGTGGATGCCTTGCCAAAGTTCTTTCATGCCGGTCTTAAGAAGCCAATAGACTTTCTAATCATGGTGACAACAAAATGCCTCACATTTCTAAAATTCATGCTAGGGACATAGGTGTGTTTGAGAACTCCAACTAGACATAATGAGGAAATGGACATAAGCAAATTTATTTTCTTATTAATGTCAAATTGGCTAGAGATCAGTAGACAGCATTAAGTCAGACTAAACCAAGGCAGTAATAGTGAAAATTAAAAAAGAGGATATTCTTTGAAAAATTTTCTAATCTGAGGATAGATTGAAAGTGAACTCTTAGGGTAAAGAGGTACAGGAAGCTTTGGCAGTAGGGTGATACTTTATGGCTAAGTGTCAGGAGATCCTTAACCAAAACTGTACCCGGGGAATCAATAATAGAAGGAAGTAGGATGCATAGTCTTTCATATTAAATTTGATGCACATCTTTGTCTCCACATGAGTGTAGGAATTTGATAGCTAGAGACTTTGGTAGAGAATTCAAAGCGATCTCAGCTAATGACATAGTGTTTTTTTCAATAAAAACGAATTATGAAAATAATGATTACATTCAAATGAGAAGTGGTACATGTTTATAATTCATCTCTTTTTTGCACAGAATATGAAAATTTATTATTTATTTATTTATTCAGAATATTTTTTTGAGAAACAAATAGCAATGAGACAATTTCAAAACTGTTTAGTAGGATAGTTTCAATAATTAATATATGGCATATTGCTGTCTTCATCGTAGCTATTCATAGTACAAGATGCAGATGTGATATCCTGTCTACAAACACTATTAAAACAAATCTTTCTACTAATTGAATTAAGAGAAAGTAGCTAATCTCAATTCTTTTTTCCCCTCTTACATCACTCTTCTTGCCAACATGAGTTTCGTTTATTATTATAAGCTGCTATAAAGATTATTATTATGCATACATATTATAACCAGACAAACCGGCCTAAGATCATACAATATGCACATGACAATTACACTGAGTCAAGGCACACTTTTGATACATTGTCCATGTTGGATTACAATAGCTTCTTTTCAGCCCCATGTGGTGCACAGGCCTGTGATCCCGCCCTCGGGAGGCTGAAGCAGGAGGATCACTGTGAGTTTGAGGCTACTCTGGGCTATGTAGAGAACTCAAGGCCAGCCTAAACTCACAATGAGATCCTGTGTAAAAACCAAAACCCAACTTTTTCTTTCTCTCTTTTTTCTTTTTTTTACATCATTATTACACTGTAGGTACATATCGAATTTTTTATACAATATAAATCATATGACACTGAAACTTGCATGTTAGATTTACTTCATATAACATGATTTCAAGTTACATCCATTTTCTTATAAATGATTCAAATTAATCTTTCTTTATGGCAGAGTAGTATTCCATTGAGAATAAGTCCCACAATTTCTTTATCCATTTATTTGTTAAGGAACATATAGGTGACTTCCAAGATTTAGCTAGCATGAATTTTGCTGCTCTAAATGTGGGTATGGTGCCTAAATATTTCAGGAAAGTACCTCTAAGAAGTTACATGTGAAGGGCCAGGAAGAGAGTTCAGTGAACTAAACATTGGCTTATGCAAGCACAGGGTCTGGGGTTCGATCCCCAGTACTGCACGCCATGCTTGCCCCACCTCGTGGGCATGCTGAGCCAACAACTGAGTCCAATAGTAGAACATACCTGTAATCCCAGAACTGGGGAGGATGGATACAAGAAGACCACTATGAGTCTGAGGTGCACAGTGAGACCTTGTACCAAATACATTTTAAAAAACAAAGAAGTACTTGTGAGTCAAATGGAATTTCTAGTCTTAGTTTTCTGAGTTACCTCTATACTGGTTTCCATAATTATACTAATTTACACTTTCACCAAAAAAGAAGAAATGTCAACCCCCCCCAACCTCTATACACTGCTGGTATTTGTCATTGGTTGATTTCTTGATAGTAGCTGATTTTGTTTTTTTGAGTAAGATTAAATCTCAATGTAGTTTTAATGTGCATTTTTTAGTTGCTATTGAATATTTTTTTTTTAATGGACCTATTGGCCACTTGTGCTTCTTGACCTAAGAAGGTCTCTTCATTTCAGATCATTTGGATCAAGTCTTTAAGTTTCTGAGAGTCTTAAATTTTTAAGAATAAAAATAATGCAATGACAAAGATGGATATAGTCAGACAACCTGTTAGAAGAAGAAGTGAAGGTTAGGAGTGAGCATATGCTTTTCTATCACAAGTTAACAGTGCGAGTGCTGTAATACACTGATTAGGATGCAGAAGTTAAAAGGTCAATGATAAAAATAAAATATAGGAAAAGGCTTATTATTTTACATCATGAAAAGAATACATACCCGCATCAGATTCTGCAGTTTTACTTGATGGCGTATTGTTTTCAAAACATATTTTGGGCTCAGAGGCAAATCTCAGGGTTTTTTTTTTTTTTTTTTTTTTGTACTTTTTAGAGAAGGGTCTACAGTGTATTCAGGGTTTCACTACTAGATTGGACTCATGGTAATACTCCTATTTATAGCCTCCCAAGAACTGGGATTACAGGAGGGTGCCACCTGTAATTAATTGCAGTCTCAGTGCACCCCGGAGTGGGGCTGGCATGGCAGATCTGACCCCTGCACTGAGCTATTTGGCAGGCCCTCAAATCTGTTTATAGCATAATAGGTTTGGTTTTTATTTGGCAAATCACTTGAAACTCACTTTCATATCTTCAGCTGGCTTGTTTCCTTGCTTGCTTTATTTATTTATTTATTTATTTATTTATTTATTTATTTATTTATTTATTTATTTAATATATTTGGTACAAGGTCTCACTATGCAGCTTGGACTCACAGTAATTCTTCTATTTTCAGCCTTCCCAGCACTAGGATTACAGGCATGTGCCCTAGGGGAAGGGCCGGAGCAGCATGTGGTGCCGGGGATCAAACCTGGATCCCTGTGCTTGCCTAAATAGGAGCTCAGTCCACTAAGCTATCTTGCCAGTCTTTATTCCTGAACTTTGCGATGAGGATAAAATGTCCAGGTCACAAAAATGATTGAAAAGAGTAACATGGGAAAAGATCCATGAAATGCAGTCCCTGCTTGGGTATGAGAGAGCTTCAAGCCCAGCTCATGATCTGGGGAAGAATACCTACTTTGGAGAGATGTAATTGCATCATGACTGTGCTCGAAGTATCTTAGGAAACCTCAACTAAGAGGCTGGCTATTGGCTTTGATCCACACTGCAGAGAGGCTATGGTGAGTTGTGTTACATATAGCTAAAGTTGGCAGCCTCATGCAGAAGAGAAGGAAATGAAGCCACTGCCTAAGGGAAGTGGGGACAATCTTGGTGTGGGGATGGATGATGGGCTCTTACAATTTTTTCAGGAAATGACAGGCTCTGTGACTACCTGGCAAAGTCATGATACCAAGAGGGAAACAGAGGAAGGGAAATATATATATAATTTTCATCACTGATTTTTTTTTTCAAGTATTTGGTACAGGATCTCACTAAACAGCTCAGACTTGTAGTGATCCACCTGTTTTCAGCCTCTCCAGCACTGGCATTACAGGTATGCGTTTCCACCCCCGGACTCAGCGCCTGGCTCAGCGCTCTGGGGAGTGGGATCAGCGTGGCACGTGATGCCAGGGATTGAGCCCCATTGGCTACGCTGGCCTAAGCAGGTGCTCATCACTGATTCTTAATTATTTTTCTTTGCGATTGAACTCAGGACTTCGCTTTTTTTTTTTTTTTTCAAATGTATTTTATATTTTTTCTTCGCATTCTGTAAGGATTTCAACTGAAGCACATCAGTACTTGATGGAAAAATACCTGTTTTACTGGAACATCAAAAAAACAATTTTATTGTACAGGTGAAAATTGATACTTAAAATGAGATGAATTTAGAATATTGAAACAATCATATGTATTATTGTTTAATTTTTCTTTACTAAGGCATATTTTTTATCTCTGTACATATTATTAAAGATAGTTTAATACATATCAAATATTATTAAAGGCTAATATGGCATGGATCAGACAAATATGCCTGAATTATTTTAAGGAAGGAAATTCTTTTTTGTTGTTGTTTTTCAAATCAAATTAGTAGAACAGATTCAATAATTAATACATTGCATATTTTTTTCATAGTGTTTTTTTGTTCCACAAGTTGTATACATGTTACTCTATCTACAAACACTATTAGAGCAATTGCCTCTAATCAATGAATTAACAGAATGTAGCTGTATACCTATCTTTTTTAAAACTGGATTATAGTACAGTTTCAATAACTAATACTTTTTACATTGTTATCTTTTTACTGGTTATCCATAGTATAAGAAGCAGACAGGATATCCTCTCCAAACACTATTAGTACAAATCTTTCTTCTCATAGAATTACACAAATGTATTGTATATTTATCCTAACTGTACTGTTCATACAAACACAGAATGGTTTTCCTTTGTATCCCCTTTTCTTGTTTAGTTCTGTCAAAGATGGGTATTCTATTATCATTCAATTATTATAGGTGCTTGAATTCAGTGAAACAATCCAACACAGTCCGGCAGTCCACAATATTAGTGAGTTGTCTGAAGAAGTTGTTGACTAGAACCATGTAGAGCTCAGCTTATTATTATGGCCTTATTTTATATATCTTATTTTTATACTTTTCTGCTTGCTGATTAAGACCAAGATAAAGCAAGACCTATTTAACAAAAAAATGTAACTTTTGTACCTGAGGAGGTCAGTCAAGTCCCCTCAAGGGTTTATCCTGTAACCCTGTGCCTCACTTTGCAGATCCTTTGTCAGTGTCAACCATGTGGATGAGTCATGTCCATTGCTTGACCAGTTTGCGCTCTTTGAGAGCCTGAGAGAAAGTTTTCTCACCATGTGACTCTCTTTATGCACACTATAATCATTGATCACATTCCTCTGTGGCTCCATAATCATTTTGATCAGAAAATTTGGGACACAACTGAGTTCCATGATGTTACAGTACATGTTCTCCTGTGTCCTGAGTGTTCACTGAACTTGAAAGGCTAGGGCCAAAATGTTGGCTGACCTTGTAGCCCTTCCAATTCTCCAATTTTTGTTCTGCAAATTTAGGTTTTTAACCATCCAGAAGAGAAGCTGGTTGTTATCCTGCAACATATGCAGTTCAGTTTACCCTATTTGACTAAATTCTTTCTTTGTTGTTTTTATACCTTTCTATTTGTATTTCTACTTTTGATATCTTCTACTAGGGAGACTATACAATATTTGCACATGTGTATCTGCTTTATTTCACTTATGAGTATATCCTTAAGTGGTATCCACTTCAATATAAATCTTCAAGTTTATCATTCTTCATAGTTGAGTATTACTCTGTTGTATAAAAATACCACATCTTTTTCAACTATTGCTCATGTGATGGGCATCTTGCTTGTTTCCAAGATTTGGCTATCACAAATTGTGCTGCTATGAAATAGGTACACATATATCACTATGATATGATGTTTTCAGTTCCTCAGGGAAAATTCCCAGTAGGATGATAACCAGCTTGAATGGGATTTCCAGCCCTATGAATTCAGGACTTTGCACTTGCTCGACAGGCACTTATGCTGCTGAGCTATGTCCCCAGCACTGATTCTTAACTTTTCTGGAAACACAAACTTTATAAAAATATAAGTAAATTATTCAATTGCTTTCACAAGTATGTACATAACTAGGCATTTCCCACCTCCTCATTTTTTAATATCACGAGTCCTAAACAACCATCTCTAACACATACACTCTCTATTTTTTGGCAGTGGATACCTACAAATGTATGACAGTGCTGGGAAGATAACTAACCCTGTCTTTAACATGCTTGTCAATACTCATGTTTGCTTATAAATACGCAGAGTAATGAATCTCCATAACTGAAAAAGTTTTGGAGAGTTGATATTTTTAAGTTTATTTCATAGGAAAATAATTTAAATATGAGACTGCTTAGGACAACCACTTGTCAGTAAATATTATAAATAATGCAGTGAATATTTACTTTATGCACAGAGACCAAAATTCCTTAAGAATTCCTGTAAAACTACACATAGGAATGTTCAAATATGTTTTCGAAGAAAATAAGTTGCTTTCTTTGATCTCAAACCCATTTAGGAAACTATCTTAATATGTGTTTTACACGAATCTCATTATTTTACGCTTCTCCATTTTATTCCTGCAGTTTTACCTATTGTCTTAAAAGAGAAAGCAAAATACCTTTCCTAGGAAAATGTAATTTCTTGGAAGGATTTCTTCAGATATGGCAGACATAGTTTTCTTTAAGCTGTATAACCAGTCATGAACCAATATTAGGTTTAGTTATATAACATATCATCTTCAATCAACATTAATTTAAGTCCTCACCATTGATAGAATTCTATCTGAGCTAGTGAAATGCCTTAGCAAAGGCTTTCAACATATGCATGATGAATCCACTAATCTCTAATATATAATTCAAATCCCTTGCAGGAAAATAAAAGTACAGGAACTGAAGATTCCCAGAAAAATGGAATGGTAAACATACAAAGCTTGCTTCTTTCTAAGTGTATTCCTTTTTTTTTTTTTTTTTTCAGTACTGGGGGTTGAGTTCAGGACCCTTCACTTGCCAGGCAACTTCTTATTCTCCCCAAGCCCTCTAAGTGTATTCTTGAAACTTTAGTGTTTTTACCCCCACATCCCTGACTCCAAGCTTCTTTATCCCATCCACTCTTAGATTTATGACATCTTCAAGCCTTACAGCAAAACACCAGTCCTTATTGTCCAAGGACATCACAGAAAGCTCTACCACTGCTTGCATTGGTGAGGTGCTATGGAAAGTGCTTCACAGAATTTTGCAGAATTTCCATGTAGCATTACTGATGTGTTGGCTTTGTTTTCTCTTTGGATTCAATGCATCTTCCTCCAAAGTAGTTTTGTAGCATTTACATTCTTCCCTGAGGATGTTGTAATATTAAGGCAGGGCCTGAGAGATATAGTATATGCAACTTTTCATGTCATTATGGCAAAGGTGTGCATAGGCCACACAGCATAGGACAGTAACTTCTAGCAAATACGATTTTCTTTCATGTCCATTTTGTAATGCATTTCAGAGTTGAAAAAGTTTACTTTTCTAGTCATGTGGTGTTGATCAGAATTCTAGCAACTTGGCCAATGTGATAGTTAGTGCATATATCACTTCATATAGTCTGTCTCTTCTCCACTTATACTTATTGCTTTGCTAACAGCTTAATTTGAGAAAACCTTTATTGATTCATTTTTATCTTGATTTCAAATGTTATATGGCTCCTCTGGCGAAAAGTTGTAGGCAAAGATGCTGAATTTGTCAGTTGGATCAATAAGAGGATCATATACTGATTGTCATGAAGAAGATATTCATAGAAGATACAGCCTCACTAATTCAAGTAATATTCCTTTTTTGCTCACAGTCATTGTTCTGATTTTCTTCTTTCTTTTGGGTCGATTGATAACATTGTGTTTTACTCATTTTCTTTTTTTTTTTTTTTTTTTTTTTTTTTTTTTTTTTTTTTTTTTTTTTTTTTTTTTTTTTTGTATTTTAGGGTAGGGTCTACAGGGTGTTCAGGGTCTCACTACTAAATTGGACTCAGTGATCCGCCTGCTTACAGCCTCCCAAGATCTGGGATCACAGACACTCTCCACCACACCCAGTCTCAATAGCAGTCTCAGCACTGCCCTCCAGGGCCAGAGCCGGCAAGGCAGGCCTGGGGATTGAATCCCAGACCTCTGTGCCTGCTTGCAAGAGCTTCAATACTCATTTTCTTTATAGTTAGGCAAGGCCTTGTGAGTTCCTTTAGCTAACTCTTTTCAGCCAATAATGTGTGTGTGTGTGTGTGTGCTCATGTGTGTGTTTGTGTGTCTTTGCTAAGGAGGAAGTCTAAATTCCTAGTATAAGACACAGTATCACTCTCTTCTACTTGTCTCGGTGCTTGTTGAGGATACTAACCAGATAAATCTTGCTCCACATTTTCTCTGATCAACCATAATTATATTAGGAACCAATTATAAACTCACACTGACATTCAATAAAAATATCACTGAATGCATTAAGTGCCTTGGATCTGATAGGTGTAGATACACCAGAGTATAACTTGACTTTTGGTCACTGAGTTGCATGTTCATTATAATCAGAATCAGAATAATGTTAAGTTTCTTTGTACATACTATGTTTGAAATAGGCAGGTTTTATATTTTATGGATTATTTGATGTGCCACATTCAAGTCAATTTGGGCCTGTACAATAGGAGGAACTATGGAATATCTAGGGTTAAGAAGCCTGGAGAAAACGTTTAAGAGTTTATTGATTTAAAATTTTGATGACTAGATGCATTTGAAGTAGAAAATAAAGGATATGGCATGTGGTTCAGTGGACAAGACATACATGTGAAAGACAGGACATTAAGTTCTCAGTTCTTTTTAGACAGAAGATTTAGATTAATCCATGGTGTTTGTGAAAGCACAAATTCAATGTAAGGGCAAATATTTTCTAACAATGCCATACAACAAAACAACAAAAGTACATATATATATATATATATATATATATATATATATATATATATATATATATATATTGTATTTTAGAGGAGGATTTACAGGATGTTCAGGGTCTCACTACTAGATTAGTAGTGATCCGCCTGTTTACAGCCTCTCAAGAGCTGAGATTACAGGCATGTGCCACCATGCCCAGTCTCAAAGGTATCTTTACTATATCATGAGATTCTTTTCATTGGAGGTCCCAATAAGAGAAAGATGGCATTGCTTGATTGACAGGAACAGTGTGACATAAATATTAGGAGCATGGACTGGACCGTTTCCTCAGCCATGGTTCTTGGGCACATCAGCTGAGCTTTCTCGGACTGTCTTCCCTCATATATAAAACGGTACTGTTGATAATGATAAGGGTTTCTATCTTATTATTGCTGTTGTAGTTAAATGAGTGAAATCAGGCAGATGGAGGCTGGCACTCAGCAACTGTGAAAAGCTCTTTGCTTTCATTATAACATTTCAAAATACTTGTAGAACGCAGATCGATTAAGAGAATTAGATGACTTCTGTGTTTCCTCTGTCACTCACTGACACACTTTTCCTCAGTGCTTGTAATATTATGCAGTTGTCCTAAAAACTAATGCTTTGCTCAGGTTTATCACAATGAGCAGTCCAAAAAGGCTGTCATAGAATTTCGTGGGATTGTAACATGATTTAATAAAGTAGATTTCAATTGAGTTTGAATTATTGGGATAGTTAAAGTTTTAAGATGACCCAGTACAAATTCCCATTCCAACTGGAGAAAATATAGTATCATCCGTGCCTCCCTTTGTCGCTGTGTAAGTTGCATTTTTATATTGCATAGCAGAAGACATTTTGAAAATGTCATTAAGTATCCTCATTAGTTGACCTTAATGTGGACTGCTTATCACAGGTGAACTATCTTAATTGAAGGAGTTCTTCAAAAGCAAAGAATTTTCCATAGCTAATGCACAAGTAGATGCAAGAGAGACTCAAAAGTATAAAGATGAAAGTAGTGGGATGAAGGAAAGGAGAAAAGAATGAAAAAAAGTAGAGGAAAAAAATATATACAGGCATATCGAAAGGAATAATTTGCTCATTTTTAAAAATTTTTTGAATTCATCAGTCATAAGGGCAATTCTGCATGCTTAGATGTGGAAATTTGAATATATGATTTTAAGATAACAATATGCAGTATAACAACCATTGTTAAAAAGAAAATACAGGGAGATTTTGCTATTGGCTGGATGTTAGGAAAGAAACAGTGGGGAGTGTTATGGTCAGAACTCTAAGCTGAAACTAGAAGAGAGTTGATTAGCAGCCCAGGGACCTCATTCTTGCAGTCCTAGAGAAATGATTTTGTCAACACCCTGAACCGAGGTCAAAGCAAATCCTTCTTTAGTGCATCAGGCATAAAGGCAGCCAGCTGATGCTTGGAGAGTGAGACACTAAACAGAGAATCTTGTAGGAGCCTAGGGGCTCTTACACATGTGCAAATCTGGAAGCACAGTTCCTCACAAAGTCTAATTATGCACCAATAAACAAGTGATGGTCCAAGTCACTAAGCATTTCTAATTTGCTATGCAACCAATAAATAAATAAATAAATAAACACACACACAGACACACACACACACACACACAAAAAAAAAAAAAAACCTAATGTATTTCCTAAAAGGGGACACAGAGGTGGAACTGATGAGGGAACTGATTTTTCACACAGCAAGTGTTAGCAAGACCATTTATTCTGTCAAGTGTGTGTGGAAAAGAGGAAAAGGACTGTGTGATGTAGTAAAGATATCTAATTATACAGAAATGGAAAGTGCCATTCTGTTGAAAGTGTTACTGCCTGAATCAAAAGCCATACCTCATTCAAAAAGACCTTGACCTTTCAACTAAGCTGATGAAGCATTTTTCACAAGATTTGTTTCCCGACTTAAATGAAATCCTCATCATTCAAATGTGTGTTATTATTCTCTAATCGTAATTCAACACTTGCGTACCTAAATTTTGAGGAAGCTTGCCTATGAATCATGTCTCATTTTAAACAAAATGGTTAGTGAAGGTGAGTCACACAAATATTTTTAATTAGAAAAAATGTATATGTTAGAATCTTTTTTGTGTGTGTTCTTAATACTTGGAGTAAATGTAGATAGAGTAGGAGCTAGATTTCTGTGTGCAAACTTTTGATTTATAAGTCTTAGAAAAATGAAGCTACCCAGTCAGTGATTATTTGGCTGAAACAGGAGTTCAAGTCCAACCTGAGCAACTTTGCCAGTGAGAATCTATTTCAAATTACGTTTTTAACAAACTTGGGGATATACCCAGTGAGAAGGCCTAGGCATTCAATCTCCAATATGAGAAAACAATCTCATTCAGCAGTGTTGATGGGCATCATGCATTGAAACTCACTCAGCTTGCATTGAAATGTGGGCTGTTCCCATCAAATTTGATCACCTCTTTCAGGGAAGATCATTTTATATTCACCCCAAAAAACTCCTTAAACCTTAAGTCCAAGAATGTCTCACTGAATATAAGTACTCCTACTTAGATGTCCACATTGATTTGCCAGATATTGCTCCATGGAAATTTAAAACTAGTTCAAGTTCTTTTTAATTTGGTTCTGTTTCTATAGCAGTATTTTATTTTCTTTTGGTACAAATGTTGTGATGCTCTGACCCAGTTTTCTTTTCTTCTAGTTCAGTAATAATTTGTTTGGCTCATAGACAGAAATTTGGCATCATGGTGCATAGGCTGCACTGTAAGTTATTGTATTTGCTGCTGACCTAGTTATCTGTAAGAGCGCCACAGTCATGGGATGTAAAATAGGTGCCAACCATATTTTCTGTCAGACTGTGGCTACTGAAATTTGTAAAAAAATTATCTCGAACTGGATCTAAAATTGAGATTCAGTTCTCGTCCTGTGCCAAAAGGCATGACTGGTAAAATCTGAGTGCCCACAGGACAATTCTTATTAATGAATTTAGGTAGAGCATAACAAACCTGGAGATGGGCCCTGAGAATTCCTTTGAAGTCTACAGTGTGAGGTTAAAGGCAGTGGTACCTAAACCATCTACAACCCTACCAGGTCTTCTAGTCTGTGGAAAGAATCAGTTACTCAAATGAGTCATATACACCTCCCTATACACAGATTATAGATAGACCATTATGGAGTAGAAATTTCAAACAAAGAAACAAAATCTACTTGGAAGAAGTTAGAAAAGTAAACTTACCTGATGTTTGTTTTCCAAAAATATATCAACAGCAACTTCTGTGCGAAAATGCGGGCCACAAATTGAAAGTAGATCAGAGTAAAGGAATGGTAAGAAAAGTAGAAGAACACAATGCTATAAATGGAAGTTCTGATTGTATTTGAAAATCTCATGTAATATTTTATGAGGAAAGGGAACATTGGAATGAGAGAAGGATCTTAAAAGAATACTTAATCCACTGCTAGCTAATCCAACTCACTTGAATTTGCTATGAATTTTTATCAATATTTCCAAGCATATTTTGTCAATATGCATCATTTGTACTAGTGGGTGAGGCCAAAAAAGCACAGAGTATAGATGAAATTAATATTTGTTCTTTATAGAAAAATAATCAAAAATCAAATTCAGAAATGGTTGACAAGCCAATAGAGGAAAATAATTATATCAGATTTATACCTAAATCTATCAACTGTTAGCACATTAAAGTTAAATATTTATTACTATGTATTCTATAACAATAATTATCTTTCATTGGTAAATATTAAAATAGGATTGTATTCTATGCAGCACATTTTTTTCCACTTGATTTTTTCAATGATATATGAGACATCTTTTCATGTAGTAAAAATTAGTACTGCAACATTATATTTTGATTTTTATTTCAAAGAGAAAAAACGATAAAAACCATGAAACAGGGTTTCAAAACATTACAATAGGAGATTAACAATAGCTAACATATTGTTATTGTCAATGTAGTTTCTCAAATTACAAGATATAGGCATGACTACATCATGTTCTGTTAAATTAATGTCCTATTCTTTATGAGTCCAATTTCCTCTTATTAGCCATATGTTGAGGTTTTTTTTTCCTATTTTTTGCTAAGAGTAGGGTTCTTTGTAGGGAAATCATTGCATAAAGGTTTAAGTTTTTGTTTGGGATCAGTTTCTTAGAAATGGACTTGATACATCAGGATGTGAATATTGTGTTATTTCTCTTAATATGCACTTAAATTATCTTCCATAGGAATTGTATAGTATTTATAGTTTATGACATCCTAGGAACTTTAAAGTTGTTTTCTATTCTCTTCTTTCATGTTGTTTCTATATAAATGCTGCATTCCTTTCCGTATTATTGTAGTTGTGAATTGAAGCAGCCTTAATAATGCTACTGAATGATAACAATAATGGTGAATGAACTAATTTAGCAAAAAGAAGTAACTCTGCACAGAAATCAGTGGAATTTTTGAAGAAGAATGTTTTGGCTATGGAAAGTAGCTACAAAAAGAGGACAAAGGACCCATGAAAATAGTATGAACTTTTTCTTTTTTTTCCAGATCATTTAAATTTTTTATTAAACCATTTCCATGTCTGTTGTATGCTATCCAATTAGTTCACTGAAAGAACTCTTTTGGTAGAATACTGTGATCATAGAAAAAGCAAGGATAGAAACCTCTACCTTTCGTATGCAAGGCATGACACTGAAAGTTAGATGGCACAGTCTAGTTTCACATTCTACCAAGCCTTCTTCGACATAGTGGTTATTCCTTCTCATCTTAAAATGAAAAAGCAGTGGGATAGCATGGCTAAAAGACTTTCCCTAATTCGAAGAGCTACACAGCAAGAAACCTGGACGTGAACCCAGGCTGGCCTAACCTAGACTAATTTGCAGTAAAGCTAGGAGTTTGAAACAGAAACTATGTTCTTTCCTATATGCTCAGCTACAAGGAGGGCAGTAAGCTGGCTTCTGAGATCAAGATGTCTTTGTAGAGCAAAGGGAACTGTTGGCTTCTTCAAAGGATTGCACCTCTGAAAGTAACGAGTTCCAGTGTCTCGGATGGCCAACTTCCCACAAGGTGACACAGTGGGAGTCAGTGATTTCTGAGTCTCTCTTCCCAATGCGGCTTCTTGCCATTTTTCTTGGAACCAGCCCTGAAGTTTCATTTCATACTGACAAGGACAAATTCCAGAATCTGATTTGAAGTGAATGAATGGTAGGGAAAGAAAAAAAGTGGTGGGGAATTCTGACAGACAGAAGCTGCTACCTTTAATGTACTAAAGTAACTGTCTGCTTTCTTTTATGAATAGTAATAGCTTTTCTATTAAATGCAGAGATATGGTGATGGAGATTTAGCAAAGTATAATTATGATAAGGAGGCAAAGGTGTAGGAAACAATAGCTCTAAAATACAAGGAGTTCTACACAGAGAAACTTAATCGGTCTATGGGATCTGTAATTCACAGTCCAATGAGATTCAAGTTCCAAGAAATGAGACTTACAAGTTTTAAACACTTTTCTACTTATATACATGAGATATCAAAATGCAGGTAATAAAAAAGGAAATTAAATGAATTATCTGAACATACCACTTTTAAATATAATATTTCAATCACTCCTGGTTGAATTGAACAACAATAGAAATGATCTGGTTTTAATAATTTGAAAGCTAAAAGATAGAGTGTGCTTCATGTTTAATTGACTTAACCTTTGCCCAGTTTCTTTCCCCCTTACTTTCTCTAAATACGAGATTTCACTCATTTTTCTCATTGGCTGAAGCTTTTCTGTTAGCCACAGTCATGCCCAGTTATAGAGAAAGCATGAGTTCCTCAAATGGCAAGAGAGACTAGACTTTTATAAATTTATATAGTTGCTCACAGGTTAGCTCAGTTGTTTAAACACCTGCTATAGAAATCCCTGCAGGAGACCCCAGTTCAATTCCCAGATCCACCTGCATTACCTGACCTACCCTTAAGGCAGCCTGAGGCAGCCAAAAAAAATCTTCTCAACTTTTGGCTAGTAAATAAATTGTATCTAATACATTATGCTTTGCCAATTTCTGTCCCCAGAGATGCTCCCCAAAATGGGGCACGAAGTTTACTGCCCCTGAAGACCCCAAGCTGTAACTTTTACCAAGACCCAAGGATAGAATATAAAAAAGGAAAAAGAAAACTAGACAACAAAATGTACTTTGTATTAAATATATCAAAGCAATGCTATTATCTTGGTGAAATACTATACCACAAAGGTCCTCCTCCACTAAATACTTATATATTGAGCTCTTATTTTGGGTAGGGACAGTGCACCAGTATATATAAAAATGATCACCCTATCTCAAGAGGACTGTGTGAGGTGAGGCATTTCCCTGTTAGTCCCTTCTTTCTGGTATACAGATTAACTTAGAACTGAGTGATTTAGAAGGATAATGGTTAATATTAATTTCATCTCTTAGTTTCTGTGAGTCAGAAAGTAAGGGCAGCTTTGGTGTTACATTAATCAGAATACTTCTTGTTATAGAAATGAATGTCAACAAAACTAATTTGCAGAAACTCACCATGTTTGCATTTGTAGGATGTACTCCAGGAGCCTTTCATTGATTTGGGTCTCTAGTAGGTGTGCAGAACACTGGGGTAGAGCAGACCTCTCACTGTGTGTCCAGGAGACAACTCAGAAGAGGAGATGGCTTGAACTCCACAATCCCCTTCCAGAGAATGCTCGCTGTGATTACAGAACAACCTCATAAGATCACATCAGTTCCCTGTAAGAAAATCCTGTGGGTCGAGTCTTCATCACATAATCTGCAAGGGGAATTCAAGATAAAAAAAAAAAAAAATCTGCAATGGTATATTAGGTTTACAGCTACAGTGTTCACCTCAAGGCTTCATGTGTTAATGATTGGCTCATGGGGGTGATACATTCTTCAGTGGATTCAATCATTGGTGAGTTCAGTAGCTGGATATGCTGTGAACAAGCAGGGCCTGGTTGAATGTGGTCATTGATGGGGAAGGGTACGCTTCCCTCTCTGACTATTCCTGAGCTTTCTGCTTCCAGGATGAATGAGCTGGGCACTGTTTCCTGTGCTATGTGGCTCTACCATCTGACTTATGCCTTGGAGCCTTCAGAACAGGAACTAGAGCTGCAAGCTAGAGCTAGAACCTCTTCACCTTGAGCCAGGGATTGTGTCCCAGCATCAGGAAAGTGACTAAAGCGGGTGGACAGTTCTGACTTGGAGTTGCTCTGGAAGTTTCAGTTTAGAAACTGACTCCATATGAAGGCTGTGTTGGGGTTGGTGACCCACTTTTATGATAGCTCCCCCACATACTGGTTTGACTGGGGCCCACTTCTAGGATGACTTAGTCATAGTCTGGCAAGCTAATGTCGGGGGTTGTGGTTGGCCCCACTCTTTTTCATGAGCTCAACTAGACCTAGATATTATATTGTGTGTTTTTTAAAAGTATTTACTTCTGCCGGGCGTGGTGGTGCATGCTTGTAATCCCAGCACTCGGGAGGCTGAGGCAGGAGGATTGTTATGAGTTCGAGACCAGCCTGAGCTACAAAGTGAGTTTAAGGCCAGCCTGAACTGCATAATGAGACCCTGTCTCAAAAAGACAAAAAAAAAAAAGTATTTACTTCTACAGCTCCATTTAACTCATTCATTTCCCAATACACAATCCAAAGCTGTTCCAAAGTCTTTTGAGTTTCAAAGTGGGAAATACTATGTATGAAGGTGTTTGTGTCAGAGTAGGCCAGTACACACAGGGTAACATATATTTGAAAGATAAATGACAAAGAAATCTTTTTCTTTTTTCAGAACAAGGGATTGAACTCAGACCCTTACGCTTGCCAAGGAAATTATTCTACTAAGCCATCTCCAAGAGCCCTTTAAAGAAATCTTTTTTTCCCCTCGATTTTTAATATTGTATGTTTTATCACATCATTAACTACATTTTCTTTAAAGGACTGATACATAGATACTGTGTTTCTTGATTATTTCCATCCTGCTTTGCTCCACCTTGGTGTTTTCTCTTTTCCCACATCCACTAGGTCTTGTTTTTGGTTCCTACAAACTCCCCTTTGTTTCATTTGATTATTGAATTAGGATTCAAGTTTCTCATGTAATAGAGATGTGACATTTCACATTCTGTGTCTAACTTATTTCCTTTAACATTATGATCTACAGTTTCAGGAAAATGAAGGATTTCAATTTTTATAGCTGTATAATATTCTACTTTTTATATGTGTCCTGTTTTATTTATTTTTCTTCTGTCAGTGTGTATCTAGGGTGATTGCAGATCACATTTCTTGTGAATTCTTCTTTTATAAGCAGGATCACATGCATAGACCTATAGAAGGAGCCTTTCAACTCAGTACATTCCCAGGAGAAGTATTCCTACATTTGTAGTTCTAGTATTTTGAGGAATCTCTATACTGATTTATATAGTGATCATAGTAGTGCAGTATTTCCCTAAAGGCTAAAGATGATGTAATTGACCATTTTTATTTCTTTGGGGAAACACTCAGTTCATTTGTCTTGCATTTTAGATGGGGTCATTTGTTTTGAGGACACTAATTATTAGAGCTCTGTGTATGTTCTAAAGATTAATGCTCTTTCCAAGAGTAGTAGGCAAATACTGTTTCCAATTCTGTAGGTTGTCTCTGCACTCTGTTGATTATTTCCTTTGCTGTTCATAGGCTGTTTTATTTGGTGCAAGTCCATTCCTCAAACTTTGAAATACACTTTCCTGTACTATTAGGCTTCTATCGAGAAAGTCCATGCCTGGACCTGTTGCTTGAAGTGTTTCTCTTACGTTATCTTCTAAAAGAATCAGTGTTTCTGTTTTTGTATCCATGTCCTATCCATTCTGATTTGATTTTCCTACAGAGTGATAGATAAGGATCTAGTTTTAGTCTTTTTTTTTGGCCAGCTCAGCTCACCCTGAGGGCAGGGCTGGTACAACATGTGGTGCTGGGGATCAAACTGTCCTTTAACATGGACATTTAGACCACTGATCTATGTTGCAGGCCCCCTAGTTTCAGCCTTGTGCTTATGGATGACCAGTTTTCACAGAACCCATTGATAAAGAGGCTGTGTTTTCTGTATGGTATGTTTTGTATCTGTTTCTCATAAACCAGATAGCTGAAGACACATGCAATTAGTTCTTCATTCCCTTCTACTCTTTCTGTCTATTTTTGTGCCAGTGTCATGCTCATTTTATTACCATGTATACCTTTTTTGGAACAATGAAATCTGAAATTGTGATTTCTCCCATTCTGTTCTCTTTGCTCTTTTTACTGGGTCTTTTCTATTTCCATCTACATTTTAGAATGGATTTTTCAAGCTCAGTGACTAATGATAGTATTTTAATATGGATTACCTTCAATTTATAGTTCATTTTTCATAATATGACCATTTTTTCTGATATTAATCATACTTATCTAAAAAACAGGGGATGTTTTTCCATTTAAGAAATTCTTTATATAAAACTAAACTATATCACAATTTTTAAGAGTCTAATAATAAGGTTGCAAAAATTATTGTCTTCATTAATTAAAGTTAACATATTGAAAAAATTATTTAATGAGCAGATTTTCTTGTGCTTAGAAAAATAACATTGATGTTGTTGAAGAGGAAACTGTAGAAAAATAGAAAACTTCCATGTCCCTGAATATATTATACACTTGTAAATTTAGTCAATCCTGAAATCAGCCTACTGCCAATTGGGCAACGTGAAGAATAAGTTTGAAGGGCCACAGAAATAATTCATTGGACTAGGCACCTACCTAGGCGAGCTTAGAGACCAGGGTTTGATGCCAGGCCACACGTGCCCTGCAGGCCCTGACCTCGGGCACACTGAGCCAGTGACTGAGTCTGGGTGTGGTTGCTGGGCCTGCAATCCCAACAGCAGAGAAGCTGAAAAGAGGAAGATCACTACTGAGTCCGAGCTTCGTAGTGAGACCCTGTAACAAATACATACATATTTTTTTTTTCAAAGAGAGAATAAGAAGCCTGTGTTTGTGAGGCCTGAAATATACTTATGCAAGGTCCCTCAGGCCTTTTCTTGCTTTTTGTTAAATTTCTTCAGGCTCAGAAAGGGAAGCAAAATTCATCACTGGTTTTCATTGTGATGTAGTGAACCAGAACCACTGCTCAATGAGCTCAGCATGAGCAAGAGCAAACATGGAGGAAGTTAGACATGCACTCGTGTCCATGGAAGTATTCTAAATATACTGTCAATAAATCAAGTAATGCAAACCGTTTCATTAAGAAATAGTAAATATTTCTTAAAATAGTGAAGTCACTATTTTTAAAGAAAGCAGCTATTTCCTTTCTTTACTGCTTGAGCATCTATTGTATAGTCTGAGTATAGAAGTAAAGACTGCTAAATTTTAGGGATAATTTCCCAGTCAGTTTCATATTTCTGCTGTCGTTGTTCCCATAATTCTGTGTTGTCCCGTGGCAACTGACCTGTTATCATACCAAGAAAGACCCATCTGTCCAAATCAATAGTTACTGATATTTACTGAACTGAAATCATTCTATAATACCAAATATTAATCTTATCATTTAATAAGTATTTAGCCACAGAATTTTCACAGAGACAAAGATACAGTTAAAAAAATCAAATTCACAGAGGGAATAAGAAGTACAATTGGAATTTGAAGATTGGTCTGTAATCTGAATTTCTGTTACTCTATACAAGAATATACTGTGTGGATTTCCTTACTGTACTGACAAGCCACTACCATGTGGTGGAGCATACAAATCATTTTACCTTTTTTGTTCCCTCATATATTTGATGAGA
Source organism: Ctenomys sociabilis (assembly GCA_004027165.1). NCBI lineage: Eukaryota > Metazoa > Chordata > Mammalia > Rodentia > Ctenomyidae > Ctenomys > Ctenomys sociabilis. Next base: position 31,127 of record PVKA01001092.1, on the reverse strand, counting down.
GTACATTTTCAGTGTTCAGTAGATGAGAGCTGTCTCCTCAGGAGGATAAGTGATGGAATATGCAAAGGTTGAAGAATATGTCAGGCCACTTAGTAGACTGTGAACCCTAGAAGGGTAGGTGGGCAGAGTGTATGGGAAAGAATCAGAACCAAAGAAAGAAACAGATCTAACTCTTGGGTAATTGCTAGGTTTTGATAGTTTTCCATTTCCCTGGTCAAGAGTACCATAGAGTCTACATTGCCAGAGAGGCACAAACGTTCATTGAAAACCTGTGTGAAATCTTCAGGGTGTGAAGCAGGTCCCCCTTGGCTCTCTCCTCTTCTCATGGGATACTTGCCCCTGAGTCCAACACCCTCCCCAGACAGCGCTAAGGAGAGGGCACTATGCCCACAAACATGTGCTGCAACTAAGAATCAGAATGTTATTTTCATTGGCTGTCAGGACACTTGGAAATGTAGGCAGTGGGATCCGTGACTCTTGACAAAGACATAGAAAGTCAAAAGCTCTGCTTTAGAGAATCTTGATCACCTTACCTTATATGCTCTACATTATCTAATTCAGTCCAATCTCATCTGGTAGATGATTCATTCTAGATGGTAATATTATGAGAATGAATTAGATCACCATGTCTAAAAGGAATGTCTGTATGTAGACAGGCAATTTAACTCTTTTTTTTTTTTTTTCAAATTTAACTCTTAAATGCCAAAATATTTTTCCTGGATAAATCACTACAAAATGTCTGGCTTTATGCATTAGTTATTAATAATACTCAAAAGGAACCCAGAACATATATTTCAGGCCCTCCTTAAAAAGTACAATAAACAAAGGTGTATTTACTCTTATAAAAAGTTCCTGTGATCTAACTAAAACACATCAACTTTGAGGAAATTGTAAAACAGTGTTTGACCTTGCTCTTCTTTTAATGAGCCCTCATGTGCTTCCATACAATAGTAGAGAACTCTGAACACCGTACCCATTTTTTGCTTTCCACAAGGGATGCAGAACAAGAATAACATGCAAAATACAAAATTAACAGGTGCCAGGGACCTGATCACACTGAGAATCAATCCTGAGTGAGTCCTTTTTTCCATGAGCCTATGGAAGACCATGCAAACTGAATTGGAACCCTGCCTTTTCCGAGCCATGCCATGGATTTGCTCCCAGGTACCACAAGCGGTTGAATTGGATGAAATTGCGTATCTCTGGGTCGCTGGAAGCAGAACTTCCCAAAGGCTCTGTGGGACTGGGATCCTATGCTTCCTGAGTGATAGTGCACAGAATCAAACGCCTCCTCATGGACCTCCTATAAGAAGCAATTCCCCCAGAGACTGAGCACATTACGTGGCTACAGTTCCACTGCACATTTATCAGCAGCCTGTTACATAGCCAAAATACTGTGGAAACTGCATCCTGATGATTTTTCAAGGCAGATGGAAATTTGCTTAGATGGTATACCGAGCTACATTTCAAATTTGATTTGTACTTTAAAGCATGAAATAGTTTGCATCTATGTCAGTATATGCACAGGGGTAAACACAGTATTGGTTGCTTCTTGATCAAGGTTTTTTCCATACTTTTTCATATCCTGGGATGGTTAGTACAAATACTTTAATAAGAAATTCTAATGTTAAATCTCACACCAGAAAAGCATTGCTTAATGATAATATTTGTTGGTCACTTGATAAGAGCCTTTTTTTTCTAGGCTCTAAAATGAATTAACTTAATTAATGTGTTTGCATTAACTTTAAGATGCCTGTACTATAAATAATTTGTTCAGTAGCCAAGCAAACTGAGCCAACTATCTGTTTTAAATGTATTTGGTTGTTTTAGGGTCTCAGGGCACAGCTCAGGCTCATAGTGATGCTCCTATTTCCAGCCTTCTCAGCGCTCGGATTACAGGCCCATGCTACTAGGCATGGACTCTGGCTGGCTCAGTGTGCCCTGGGGTTGGGGCTGGCACAGCACGTGCCGCCAGTGATTGAACTCTGGCCCCTATGCTTGCCTAAGCAGGTACTTTAGCCTGCTTAGTTACCTCGATGGCCCCCAAAGATTCTTTTAGAACTTAAGGAACTTGATCCAGGTTCTACAACAAATACATAGTAGAAGTGAAATTTGAACCCAGGAAATCCGGCTTTCTAAGCCTACCCACCGAACTTATTTAATTTCTCTTTAGAAAGAGAACAACTAGAAGCCTGAAGTATTTGTTATATCATATATGTTAAGTGAGTCAGAAAAGGGTCACATGTTAGTCTTAGTGTACCTTGTCTGCAGATTTGCTATTTTACTGTAGTACTTTTAATATGTCTTTGGATTTGAAAACAATATCTAAAGGAGAATATGTAGTCTGCCCAGAGTACAATTGTGGCTTTGGAATATGCAGGAAATTTTCATTCACCACTGCAGTGGAGAATTGCACCATAAAGTTAACATATTGGCTTTTATTCATAATTTCTGTATATTTCATGAAGTAGAGATGGATGTTCTTATTCTCTGTATTACACTTCTAAAAATGAAGCATAAACTTGCAGAAGATTTCTTACTAACACTAGTATCTCAAATTAAGATCACAGCTATCTCAAATCTTAGGGTCTTTCCATTTGGAGGAAATGAAAAAAGAAAAGGTGTTAGGATGAAAAATGTTTTGGAGACAAAACTACAAAGAAGGTTTAGGGGCAGGTAGACAGACAGAAGGCTCCAAAGTATCCCTGAACATAGGAGGAGCAGTTTTGGTTGGCCACAAGTGTTACATGATGATCAGAAAGAGACAAATCATATAAAGAGCAAAATCAAACATCCCCATTGTGAAACAGAGGGAAACTCTGCGGATAGGGAGGGTCTTGGGAAAGGGGAAGGGGAGAGCGCAGGACTGTGTTGGTGTCTCCATGTACCCCAGGGAGAAATGGGAGAAAAGGCAGAAGGAATGAGGAAAAGATAGATGAAAAGACAAGAGCTGTGTCTGGTGGTAGCCTGTAGCCTGACTGCCAAACCACCTCCCCAAGAGCAACAGTAGGGGCATTTATTTATAGCTTTGTAAATTAGCATCATGCGACACACGGTTGCCTAGTGACTGACAGCTGACATCTAGACAGGAGGATGCTTCTCTCAGGACTCAGGTAGCTTGAGTGCTTTAGACACTGAGGCCTCATCCTGCTCTCACACATGGCTAATCTTCAGTAGCTCCCAACAGTAGAGGACAGAGCAATCAAGAAAGCAAAACTGGTCATGACCTGAAATGCATGAATATCCATTCTGCCAGTTACATACAATCACTGTGTGCCACAGATGTAACTGAATAAAAATTTTGAAAACAGAGACAATAGCTGAGCTTGCTGGGCATGTGTTTTCCAAGGTGCACCAGGCTGCTGAAAAGCAAAGGGGTTCAGAGTACAATCGCGGCTTTGGAACGTGCAGGGAATTTTCGTTCACCACTGCAGTGGAAAACTATACCAGGGAGTTAACATACTGGCCTTTATTTATCATTTCTGTATATTTCATGAAGTTGACCCAGAAACCCCGTCATCTTCTACTGCACCTCAGTTCAGATTTGACAGTAGGCATACGGAAGAATGAGTACAGTGTGCTCGTGAGTTTTATTTAATCTACAGGTTGACAGATGTAACATGTAATCATCTACATTGGACTCTGGGCTCTCTGGTTCTCATCCCCTGAAGACCCAGTGAGGTGCTTCTGAAAGCGCTCAGGGGAGCCTTTCCCTGTCCTCCAAAGGGAGGTCAACTGACACCCGAGGAGCTTCTGCTCTCTCCTTCGCTCTCCGCAGCTCTTATCAAGCACAGCCACTGCAGTGAATGAGCTCTGCCTCTCAGCAGACACCAATCCCATTCCAGTTAACTTTAAGCTTCAAGGAATCACACTTCATACTCGGTTTCCATTGCCATGCCAGGCTGCTTCAATCTCCCAGTGTACCTTCACTATAGCTGCGGGTGTGACTTGACCTTGTCCATCAGGCATCACTGGTATCCACCAGCCCACCCTAGTGCTGAGGGTGTGGAGTCGCTGGAGCTCTGGTATGTATTGTTAAGTTGGGAATGTGCTAGCTACAATATATCAATGGTTCTGTACTCTTTGCATTTGCCCAAGGCCTCTGAAACAGCTGTCTCAGAAAGGGTTTATTTATATCTTTTAACAGACATTTGGTCTTTACAAAATCTAAGCATACATAGTGTAGGTGAGCTGGAATGTAAACCCAAGTAAACAGTTTAACCACAGAATATTTGTTCTTTGAACATCAGTGGTTTTAATGCTGGTCCAGATCAGTTGTGCCTGGTCTCCATTTCTTTTGGAATGCATTGCTGGTTCAGTTGAGCATGAGTAGGCATCTGCTGCCCTGCTCTCCCTTAGGGTGAAAGTAGATCTGTAAGACAAACCTACCAAGATGACCTTGGTAGTAGAGCTGGGTCCTTGGGAACTCCTGGCACAGAGTGATGCCATGGTGCTCACAATGCACTGCGTAGGAGGAGGCCTGCAACATTAAGTGGCCCATTTCTCATTTTCTTCTTCATTCTCATGCCATTTAAAAAAATTCTCTCCCCAAATTGGGCACAGTGACACATGTCTGTCATTCCAGCCCTTTGAGAGGCTCATCCAGGAGGATCACAAGTTCAGATGTTGCCTGGGCAACAAGGCGAGAGCCTGCTTCAAAATTAAAAAATAAAATAAATCAAGACAGCCTGGAGATTTACCTTAAGGTGAGCTGCCAAAATAATTAAAAGAATTATCACCACATACTCATTAAAAATCAGCAATTATTCAAAAGCCCTCAAAATGCACGCCTTTTCCTCCAGAGGGAAAAAGAAGCTCTGTCCCAGTTTTAGCCTTTGGAAATAACTTCTGTGATTTGAAGGATATATATGCATGGAGACTATAACCTGGTTTTGGTGGAAGAGGGACAGAGTAACTACTTTACTTCTTTCTTCTGAGCCTGATCTTTTCCAATATATTTATTCAAAGTCAGTACTGTAGAAATTTCTGTCTTTACCCCTTCCATATCTCCCAGCAGTGACAACTGACAAAGCACACCAGTCTGCTACAGGTCCTGAGGACTACACAAGCTTTATAGGCAGGGTTGGGTCTGAAGGTCGGCAGTAGAAATTCAAGGCTGTCTGTATCTCTTAGGCAAACTCACACTACCTGAGCTCCACTTCCGGTTATGAGAAACCATCCCCAAAGTACTCTCAGTAGAAGGAAATGTTCAGACTTTCAAATATTTGATCCACTGAAGAAGGACGTAATAGATGAATTTTCAAAATGGGACTTTTGATAATAAAAGGAAGAAGATGAGAAAGAAGAAACCATTTCTATTCAGAGGGGTTTCAGATTGTGTTTCCTATTGTTGATCTTCAGGATGAGCCTGGGAAAAGATGAGGGTTTGTGAGCTGGTGGCTGCTCTCCCAGACAGCCAGCCCCTGCACAAAGTCACTTGGTGATGAAATTCCCCACAGCAGGGCACTGCACTGTCCATTCATATTTCTTTTCCACCTGTCCCCACAATGGTGTCTGTTTGCTCAGCCCGCATGCAACAAGGCTGTGTTTGTAAGGAAGGGTCTATTCATTGGCTGTCTATTTAGAAGTCTTGACAGAAAACCCCATGGAAGGCTGCTCGATTCAAATTCCTCTTCAATGACTTGCTCCATTCAATAGAGAGGGCAGGCAGGGGGAGGCTTCTTGGGGTCTGGCTTCTTCCACTATGGATGAAGACAAGAAAGCACTTTCTATAAAGTGCCTGACGTGCCACGGTTGTTAAACAGGTTATGGTAAAAGATTAAAGTGGAAGGATGAACTTGTGTTGATAAAATCTTTATCAAATACACAGAACTATGTCATCTTCTACTCTCGAGTGCTTTCATTTTGAAAAATGGAGTTGCTCTCTAGATCTTTCTTTCAGTTTATTCCCCTTCAGCAAAAGCAGCTTCCTCCCCTCTTCCCCGCACCTATGTCAGTTGTTTGATTGGTTCACATTGAATTTGTTGCAATGTCACACTGAGAAAGAACTGTATTTGTCCTTCGTTTGATAAACGAGGGCAAAGGACAAAGTACAATTATGCAGCGCCTCCAGATTGGAATATATCTTAGTGAGGTAGATAGAAGACAGGGATACATCTTTTTTGTGTATTTAATTCTTTTTTTTTTTTAATTATAAAAAACCTCATTTCTTTTGGCCTGTCTTCTTAATTTGTAGAAAAACATCAGTTTGGTATCAGATAATTGAGCTGCTTATGCACCTACAATATCTTACATAAGAAAAGCCAACTAGAGCAAACCAAGAGGTCTTCTGGCTGTGCTTCCCGGCATTATGTTTTCTGGTAACTTTGTTCACATCTACCAGACCAGGGTGAAGGTGTTTCTCTGAAGACTGCGTGAACATCCTGCAGTGTCCCTTCTGTTTTACATGTCATCGCCTCTTACCTTTAGAGTGCATTCTACAAGTGTTCATGGGCTGAGTCTGACACACTCACTGCCTGATACTTTCTGCTGAGAATAGCGCACGCACAGAGCACAGACCAGCTGTGTTTTCCTTTGAATGAAGGAGTGACTAATTCATTCTGCCACTCTGTACTTCCAAGGATCCTCTTCAAGAAGGCTCCTGAGAGAGTAGGTAGTAAACAGAGGAAAATTCATTGAGACCTCCATTTATCACTAAAATAGTTTGCTTCTTACTTTTGTTTTCCAGCATTAAATCTGTTTAAGAACATGCTAAGTAGTCATGAACAGACAAAGATAATCTCGGACTTGTCCTCAAGGAGCTTAGAAATTCATAATGGCTGTAGACAAACTAAAATTCTTGAGTGCTTCAAAGAGTAGCAAAGCACTTAGGAACTACAGATAAAATGAAGTTTATTCTAACCTATGAAAGGCAAATATCCCATGTTTTATGAAACAGTTTTGAGAGTGAAACAAATGAGATAATTGCTTTCAGAATAAAATGCAAAGTTTGCCCCAACGTTTAGTTATCAAATTGAGCAGTATTTCAATCAGTATTATTGTAAAATCCATATTAGTACCAAAAAATTGTCAGATTTTGTTGTAAATTGGCATGGCTGCCACAGCTAATAAGGAAGAATAATTTTTTTAATTTTTATTTAATTGATTTATTTATTGGACAAGGTGTACAGGGTCTCATTGCATAGACCGGAGTTGTAGTGATCCACATGTTTTCAGCCTCCCAAGAGCTGGGATTATAGGTGTGCACCACCACGCTCACTCTCAATAACTATCTCAGCATGCCCCGGGGGCAGGGCCAGCAGAGTAGGCACAGGAATAGAACTCTTAGCCCCTGTGTCTGCCTAACCAGGTGTTTTAATCTGAGCTGTTTGGCTGGCCCTAAGACATTTTTTAAAACTGAGATTCAGAAATTTTGACCATCTGCTCTAGGAGAAATAAAGGATGTTTGGAGCGAATCTGAATTGGTCTCACTTGACCAAATGAAAAAGGAACTTATATATTCTAGGTCATGAGTCAAAGAGGTAGGTTTCACAAGTAGAATAAATGCCACTGATGAACTTCTAGAATCTTCGGTTCTGCATACCACATGATTAATGAATAACAGAGAATCGTGAAGATCTGTCTAGCAGAGAAGGTGACATTATATTAAAGTTAATAATGAAATCAATACATTTCAAATTGTCCCTTTCATAAACAGCTTATCAGAAGATTGCACCAGTTTTTATCTTTTTGATGTAAATCAAATTTTAAATGAAACAGCTTTTGATATGGGATCTGAATACTTTGTTTAACTCATCCCACTATAAAACACAAATTAAAATGCCAGAGAATGATAATCTTATTTAAAAAATGGCTACATAATTAGACAAGACTTACATAGCACTACTGAAAGTTTGTCCTGTCTGTCTCAGTGGAGCCTGCTCAGTGGCTGAGGAGGTTTTCCTTCACTTCAGAGTAGCATGTTCAAATCTCAGGGTACATCAAAGTTTCAATCAGTCTGTAATCTAGTGTACCTTTCCTCTTAGACATTTGCCTATAATGCTTTGTGCCCTTTCTATGTTACAGATTTTAGGAATTCGTATTTGCTTCAAAGTTTAATTTGAAGAAGGAAAACATTGCTTATTTATTCCCAAATTCTGTGTCCACCCCTCCCTCAGCTGCTATACCTCATTGAAATAAATTCTGTTAGAATTTAATAGTATTTTCCAAATTGAAACTGAACTGCATATTAAAGTATGGGATGAAGGGAAAATTTACTAAATTCTGAGAAATTAAAAGTCACTATGCCTATAACTTGCTCTTCAAGAACACAAACAATGACCAATGTCGGACTGAGGAGCACCAGTGTTTATTACAAATGAGAAAATTTGCCAAATTCTCTTTTAATTTGAAATAATAAAAGTCAGAGGAAAACTAAGCTATCTAAGAAGATGCACATTTACACTTGAAATTCACCTCTGCTCCACATCGTTAGCCATCCATGAAATGCAAATTAGACAACACTGAGATACCATCTCACCCCAGAAAGAATGGCTTTCATAAAGAAATCAACCAACAGCAAATGTTGGACAGGCTGCGGGGGGGGGGGGGGGGGGAAGGAACCCTTCTCCACTGCTGGTGGGAAAGTAGGCTGATGCAACCATTATGGATATCAGTGTGGAGACTCCTTAAAAAAAAAAAAAAACGAAAAACAAACTAGGACTAGAAATCTCATTCAAACCAGCTATCCCCCTGCTGGGAATTTTCCCAGAGGAACAGAAAACATCATTTCATAGTGATATATGCGCAGCTATGTTTATAGCAGCACAATTTGTTAGAGGCAAATCTTGGAAACAATCAAAATGCCCATCACGGAATGGATGAAAAAGATTTGGTAGTTTTATACAATGGCATATTACCCAGCTATAAAGAATGATAAACTCGAAGCCCTTATATTTAAGTGGATGCCACCTTTGAAGATACACTCATAAGTGAACTAAACCAGGCCCACATGTGTAAATCTCATATAGTTTCCATATTCTAAGCACTCAAATCAAGAAATAAAAATGGAAAAGTATAACACAATTAAAAGGAAAGCAAGAACTTAAGGATTAAACAACAAAAAGAGAGCAAGGAGAAAAGCTAGGAAACATGACAGGGGCAAAGCCGTACATTTATATGGGTAAGGCACTGATCCTGAGAATACCACAAGATGGGTAAGGCACTGATCCTGAGAATCTTCAGCAGGTTTGAAACTAGCAGTTAATGGGTAGGATTCTCACCCTGACTAACTACATATGCTGATACCTGTGAACTAAGCAACTGCACTGAAGATGGCAATGTGTAATAGTAGGGCCATGTTTGGAATGCCTGTCAGTCTGGTCTCCTAAATATGTACTGCTTATCATGTCGTATCAATTACTGCTATACTACCTTGCTAAATGTTTGCTAAAAAAGGATAATAAATGAGCACTACAGACAAGGAAAAAATGTCACAGGACTGTCCTGCTACAATACTATATATGGTTAGATTTCTACATTTCTGTGTAAAAATACATAATTTTTCATTGTTACATTTTAAAAATATTTTTTAATCTTTTCCTTCACATTCTATATGGATTTAATATATATCAATACTATATCAATACTTGATGAAAAATACCTGTTGCATGTTATGTTTAAGATGTTTGATATTCAGACAGATAGTGAGGTTCAGCTCAACTGCCTATGTTATAAGGTAATAATATCATTAAGCTTCTCTTCTGGAGGGTTAACAACTTAAGTTTGCAGACAAAATATTAATAAAAGGAAGGGCTCCAAGGACAGCCAATATTTTGGCCTTAGCCAATCAATGTCAGTAAGGACTCAGAACATAAGAGAATCTGTACTGTAACATCTTGTAACTCAGTGGTGTGCCAAAGTTTTTGATCAAGGAGATTATGGGGCCACAGAGGAAAGTGATTGATGATGTAGGATGTGCTTAAGGAGAGTCACATGGAGAGAAATCATTCTCTCAGGCTTTCACAGAGAGAAAATTGGACAAGCAATGGCTGTGACTCATCCACATGGCTGACACTGACAAAGGATCTACAAACTGTGGTACAGGGTTTTATTGTAAATCCTGAAGGGATTTGACTGACCTTGTCAGATACAGAAGTTACATTTCTTGTTATATAGGTCTTGTATAATCTTGGTCTTAACCATCCAGCAGAAAAGTGTAAAAATGTGCTATAAAAAGTAAACTATTCTTATCTCCACAATGGTTGCACCAGTCTATATTCCCACCAGCAATGGAGAAGTGTTCCCTTTTCCCCACATCCTCTCCAACATTTGTTGGTGGTTGATTTCCTTATGATAGCCATTCTTTCTGGAGTGAGATGGTATCTCAGTGTTGTTTTAACTTGCATTTCACAGATGGCTAATAATGTGGAGCATTTTTTCATATATTTATTCACTTCTTTAATTTCGTCCTCTGAGAAGTGCATAATCATCTCAGATGCCCATTTCTGGATTGGGTTTTTAAATTTAAGGGCCCTACTGTATCTTAGTTCTATATAAATTCTAGAGAGCAGACCTTTGTCTGAGTGCTTATTAGGATTTTCTTGAAATGTGTGGGTTGTCTTTTCACTTTGTTGACAATTTCTTTTGACATGTAAAAACTTCTCAATAAGAATTGATCCCAATTGTTAATTCTTTCAAGTGTTTCCTGTGCGAATACATGTTTGTTCATGAACTCTTTGCCTATCCCAAATGAAGAACCATTCTGTGTTTGTATAAACAGTACAGTTAGGATAAATAAGCAGTACTTATGCATAATTATATGAGAAGAAAGATTTGCACTAACAGTCTTTGGAGAGGATATGCTGTCTGCTCCTTGTACTATGGATAACCACTAGGAAGATGATAATGTAAAAAGTGTTAATTTATTGAAACTGTACTATAAATCAGCTTTGAAAGAGATAGTTATACAGCTACATTCTCTTAATTCATTAATTAGAGGCATTTGCTCTAATAGTGTTTGTAGATAGAGTATCATGTATATACCTTGTAAAACAAAAAGCCACTATGAAAACAATGTGCATTGTATTAATTGTTGAATCTGTCCTACTAATTTGATTTGAAACTGTCTCTTTGCTATTTGTTCTTCAATATAATAAAATAAAAAAATAAATTAAAAAGTAAACCATATTAATATGCTGAGCTGGAAAACCATCAAGTCAACAATTTCTGACATTGTCAGACCTGTAGATAACCCACTACTATTATAGGCTACTGGACTATATTGGATTATTTTGCTGAATTCATGCACCTACAATTTTAAATGGCAATGAAATACCCATCCCTGATAAAACTAATCAAAAAAAGGGATACAAATGAAGGACCATTATGTATCTATATGTACAATATATATATATATATTCTCTTAAATAAATGAGAAGAAAGATTTGTCCAAATACTATACTAATAGTGTTTGGACAGGTTATCATATCTGAATCTTGTACTATGAATAACCACTACGAAGACAACAATATGTTATGAATTAATTATTGTAACTGTCCTGCTAACCTGTTTTGAAGCTTTCTCATTGCTATTTGTTTCTCAATAAAATTAATTTAAAAATAGAATATATGAAGAGTTTAAAAAAGTCAGACCTTCCTAATTTAAAGACCCAATTTTTAAAAAGGGCATCTGAAAGAGATACTTCTCAGGTGAAGAAATAGAAACAGCAAGTAAACATATGAAAAAATATCCAACCTCACTGGTCATGTGAGAGATGCAAATTAAAAAAAAACAATGAGATTACATCTCATACCAGAATACATGGTTACCATCGTGAAATCAAACAATTACAAATGAGCAGGAGGCTGTAGGGAAAAAGAAGGCCTTCTGTGCTGTCAAAGGAAATTGAACATTGATGCTGTCACTGTGGAAATCAGTATGGAGAGTTCTCAAAAAATGGAGCAGGAGGATCAATTTGACCTAGATAATTCCATCCTTGGTATTTTCCTAAAAGAATTAAAAGCATCAAACCAAAGAAATCTACACACATTCATTTTTATTATTCTGCAGTTTGTTGTAACTCAATCTTTGAAACAACCCAAATTCCCATCAATTGATAAGTGGATGAAAATGTGGGGTTTTTCAATACAGTGGAACACTACTCTGCTATGAAGAAGGATGAGTCTGAGAAATTTCTACCTAAATGGGTACACCTTGAGGCCCAATTCTTGAGTGAAATGAATTGGAAACATATGTGTTAATACTTCATTGTTTCTCTGGTGTGAGAAGCTGAATGTACAAATGAGGGCTACAATGTATAGTGGAGAGAAGGAAATAGAAAAAAAATGTTCAAATGGGTGGGGGAACTAGGAATGGGAAAAAGAAGGAAATGGAAAGAAAAAGAGGTGAAAAAAGAAGGAAAAAGTGGAAACAAAGCTTTCACAAATAAGGAGGTGAAGACAGTTTGGAGGCTGGTACTATGTAATAGGGAAAAACAATCAAGTTTTTTTTTTTAATTTTATTGAAGAACAAATAGCAATGAGACAGTTTCAAGATAAATCAAGTTTTAACATGTACAGACCCAAATTCCCTTTGATGGGTGTGATCATTGTGTACATGAGAAGTGTACCAATAAAGAAGAATGGCTTCTACTGCATTCTAATTTTGAATTCATAGCCAGACATTATTTATATATTAAATTTAAAAAATTTACTGTGTGGCTCTTGAATTATGATAGATCACATAACTCCTTTATGACGATTTCAAGGTTGAAATCAGCCTGGGTGACGTGGTGAGTTAGCAAGACACTACATCAAAAGGAAGAGAGAGAGAGGGAAGGAAGGAAGGAGGGAGGGGAAAACAGAGGAGAGGAGTGAAGAAGGAAGAGGTGGGAGGGGAACGGAGGAGAGGGGAGGGGAGGAGAGGGGAGGGGAGGCGAGAGGGGAGAGCTAGCATTGTAGCTTAGGGCTCAGGCCCTGAGATTCAAACAGGCAACAGAACCTAGATTCCTCAAGGCTTTAAGTATGAGGTATCACACTGAGGCTATGAAAGGAAGTCAAACTCTTTGTGCACAACATGAAATCAGTGAATAGTTTGGAGAAGATTTCAAAGTTATAAGCTGCAGGCAAAGTGAATAATATCATGTTAGACATTTATGATTAAGTTCAATAGTTTTCATTAAAGCACTTCACAGATTCTAACCTGTAATTACATAATTAAAATGGTGAAGTGTTAGAAAACGATTTTTTAAAAACAAAATTTTAAAATATTTAATTCAAGTTCATTCTATACCCTTAATTCCATCACAGATTAATTTATGGATGAGGTTCACAACCAAATGTAATCAATGGTGAAAAATGGAAAACTTTCCCTCTAAAATCCAGTATAAGAAGGGATGGCAATGTTCAGGGACATAGCTCAGAGACCTACGTGTCAGCCTGGAAAGCACAAATACCTACTCAGTTTGATCTCCGGTACCAAAAACCAAAGGAAAGTTTGCCATCTTCATCCACCCTATTCAACATCAAGACTTTTGTTAAATGTTATTGATCTATTCAGTAAATACTACTGTCAGCGAAGTAATAAAAAATAATATATCTTAGGGCATGAGACATATATGGCTCAGGGGCACAGTGCCTGGCTGGCAAGTGCATGGTGATGAGTTCAATTCTGGGTATCCAAGAAAAAAGAAACAAAGACAGAAAAAGACACACAGACAGTCAGAAAAAGTACCATAGCTTTATTATCTTAAAAATTTGAGCCATTCTTCTTCTAGAAGTTAACTACTATACAATACGAATATGATTATATTTTGAAAGAGTTTAAGAAGAAAAAAAGAAGACATGCTAAAGAATATATATCTTAATTGCTTGGCAAAGCTCCCGAAGTGAAAGAAGTCCATTGGATTTGGTCCTAGTTCTCACTAGGGGCCTTCAAGAAAAAATAATAAAAGACAGCATAATTTGGCACCAGAGGTAGCATGTGGATAACATACAGAAAAACAGACAGATCACCGGGACTTGTTCAAAAACAGGAAAGATCTCAGCAGACGTCCTTGGTTCTGCAGGCTAATCCTGCCCCCTAGCACTGAGCAGACATATATATATATATATATATATATATATATATATATATATATATATATATATATATGATTTTCATAAACATTAGCTAAATGAATGTAAGATATATGGAGAAGGAAGAAATGGAGAAGGAAGCTTTAGAGTTAAAATTATATACTTAACCTTCATTTTTTTGTCTTTGATTTGTCATTCTGAGCATATAAAACTGAAAGTAGCTCTGCATATTCCTTTAACTACATCTGTACTTATTACAGAAATAAAAATAAAACACTAAGTAGTTTCCTGAAAAGAAAGTATATCATTGAAAAACTTTGCCTCCCATTAATACAAATCTAATCCTGTTGAAGTCTCTTTTCTTTTTCATCTACATCCACATGTATGGATGTTCACGCTCTACTAAAACAAAACGAACATTTTTGTATATCTTCATTCACCTCTTACTGTGTATCCTATAGCTTTGGCTGGTCAACAGTGGCAGATATAAAAATATAGGGATAGACCATACATGGTTTCCAGTGCTACTAATCTTTTTATTTCTAATGTTTACAGTCTTCATTTGAGATATGATAAATATATTTTTATAGTGATTTCATCTTTTGTATGTTTAGCTTGGATGTAAATTCCCACTCTGGCCTGGGGAGATGGCTCGGTAGAATAAGTGTTTCCTTGGCAAGTGCAAGAATTCAATCCCCAGTTCCACCAAAAATTAAAAAGGTAACAAGGTCCCACTCTTTTAGATAAATGTGGCTATGCTGTATTTCCACATTTTAATTAGTTCTCAGTGATAAACTGTAGAGTAACATAGCGCAGACAATTCATGGCTATGCAGACATGTGGCTCATGCTGGTTTACAATGTTGACAATCACGTGTCCTATCAGGAATTAGTTGTTACATTTTTAATATGTTTAGTTTTATAATTACTAATATTATGGGGAAATTTAGTCTCAAAATGAATTGTTATCCTTAGGCCTATGCCTACTTAGAATTTCTAGGAATTATATCCCTTTAACTCAATGCTACATTTATGATTAAAAACATTTTTAACTTCATAGACTGCATGTATTATGACTCAATTACCCTTATCCTTGTTAATTCTCTTTTCCTGCTATAATAGTTTTATTAGGATACATTAGGAAACTTGTAGAGCCATAAATAGCTGTGGATCATACTGCATTCTGAAAAGAACACGTTCTTTTGCATTATAAAAACAAGTGAAAAATGAATATGCACATTTGCACATTAAGAAAAGAGGGTAATGTGATATAGTAATCCTTCTTTCTCAAATTTATGTGCATTGTGCATTCATACATATATGAATATATATATGTATATAATTTATGCTGTAATAATGAAATAGAAATGCATGTGTTTCTTGAGTAAATCATTGGATTATATTCAGTTATTTGTGTATACTGAACACAAGCTTTACTTTTCTAAAGTTGGAGAGGGGAAGCATGTAATGTATGTGCCTGAAGGAGGCGGAAAGTGAATCTTGGTCAATCCCAAAATTCTCCCGAGTTATCAAGTGAGCTCCCTGAATCTTTCATCATTCTCTGTAAATTTGTTTTTCCACAAACTCAGTATCATGCACTCTTAAAATAGAATTCTTTAGGTTTTGTTTTCTTTAAGTGATTTTTTTTTTTTTTGTGATCGAGATTTAGTATTGGACGAAAAGCTGGAAATATTGAATACAAAAGTAGATTCTTGTTTTGGAAATAAATAGGTTGGTATTTGAGAATGGTCTCACAGCTAGCTAAGAATAATTCTGCCTGAGAAATCAGCCGTGATTTCAGCCTTATTCCATCTGGAAGATTCTTAGATTGTGTGATTACATTTTTGTTCCATTCAGTGATGCTATCAACACAAATATTAAAAAAGAAAAGATCAGTTGTCTCTCATTGACAAGGCTCAAAACATGCTCATTTTCCATGATCTTGATTATGTTCATGTATGGTTGTGTTTGGAAACAGCACTAGTGCCAGGCCTGGGGTGGATGCCTGTCATCTCAGCACTCAGGGGACTGTGGCAGGGGATCATTGCAAGCTCAAGGACAGCCTGAACTACAGAACAAGACCGTGGCTTACAATATATATACATTCATACATATGTGCTTTTATGTATACATAAATATGCATATATACACATGCATATATACACACATATACACATGCGTAAATACATGTATATACACATAGAAATGTATGCATATATACATGCATAAATATGTACATGCATACCCACATACACATAAATATATGCATGCATACATATATACATACAGATGTATATGCAGCAATCATGAAACTTTAAATATTAAACGTATTAGGAGCTCATTGTTAAAAGCTTGTGATTAAACAGCTATGAAGTATAAATAGCAAAAGCTGTATTCTCAATTGCCTCCCAACAGTATATTTTCTAAAAGTTAATGAGTATTAATAGTTCTATGTACTTTTGTAAACATATATAGGTAGGGCTATATATATATTTATAGAGGGCTAAATAGATATATATTTAAATATAGAGGGCTATCATGCCATTCATTTGGTTTTTTAACTTTATTATCAAACATAGGACATATTTTTACAAAATTATAGCAGGCAACTTAAAAATATATTTAACTGTAAAGATTAAAATAAAGATAAGCAGACTTTATACATTTTTGTTTTTAATAACATTGAATCACAGTGTATCTATTGTTTAGCAATTATGAGTTTATGCTATAATATATTTAATATATTTGTAACAATTCCTGTGTAATGAAGTATTCTTTCTATGACATGATGTGTGATGGCTTCTTATTTTAAAGTTTAATAGTATTTATTTAGCACATTATCTACTGTAAGATATTTAAATTATGTTTTCCCATTTTTTCAATATTCTTAGTAACACCTATGCATAAAAATTTATTCACAGGGCTGGCCAAATAGTTCAGCAGACTAAAACACCTAGTTAGGCAGAATCCAGCACTCAGCGTTCTATCTGAGATGGTGATTGAGACTGGGCGTGGTGGTGAGCACCTGGAATCCCAGCGCTTGGGAGGCTGAAAACAGATGAAGCACTGAATCCGATCTACATAGTGAGACCCTGTAGGCCCTGTAAACCATAGACCCTGTACTAAAAATTAAAAAAAATCCTATTTCTACTGCTTAAACTGTTTCCTAAAGTTGAAATTGGTAACTTATCACATGAAATTATAAACATTTTATACTTATTAGTAAATAGCATTTTCTTGATAAAATTTTAAAATCAATTGGCTTGGCAATAATTCACAACACAATCTGATTAGGAAGAGATTCCTTTGGAATTTTCTAATAGTAGACAGGTCTGTGTGAAGGATACACGAGCCATAGACTGCACTGTGTCATGTTAATGAAGCACTGATAATTTAGTTACAAATATTTGACTGGTATAACTCTTGTCTAGTACTGCTTATTTATCAAAATGGCCTAATAAGTTTCTAATACAAGAATATTAAGCATAAGGATGCGTAAATATGTTAGCATACATAAAATAGAATACTTAGATCAAAATACATTTTCATACCTTTCTACCACCTTCTCTGTTATTATTCTTTGTAACCATGATATACACTAAGATTTGTTCTAGTAATAATAAATCTCGAGATCTTGCAGCTTCACAATGTTTTCTGTTTTGCTTTACACTGCGGTTCACTGTAGTTTGCCTGTACTTTAGCTCTGCTCCATAGTCCTTTACTCTGCACCTTATCTGAAGAAGCAGCCTTTTTTAAGATGCGATGATCTCATTGTAGGGTGGCAAGAGGACTAGCAAAACCACAATTAGACCTGACCTTCTCCGAGAAGGGACAAACAATATTTAAACACTGATTAGCCAAACTAAGCCAAACAGCCTTTCTTTACTTCTTAGTTGTGGAAGTGGTAAAATTGTTCTGGAATTTAAGTCACATTGGCCAGTGTGCTTTTGATACAGCATTAGAGTTCAGTTCTTTCCAAAGAGAAGCAGCAAATATCTCACATGAGTTCAGAGATGACCACATTTTGCGGCTTCTTGGAGGGCTTTCCACACATTTTGAAATGTGTGGCATGATTCAGTTCACTACAACGCCGATCGCTCTAGTGTGTGTCTCAGGTTGCCTCACATGCTTCCTATAAAGGTAAGTGAATGAGAGGAGTAGTTTTAAAGAAAAGGATCTCTTTGACTTCCATTTTATTTATTTATTATTTGGTATAGGGTCTTGCTATGTAACTAAGACTCGTAGTGATCCTCCTGTCTCAGCCTTGCCTGTGCTGGGATTGCAGGCATGCACCACAACGCCTAGTATCAGTGGCCAATAAGGTGTACCTGTGGTCCTGGGACCAGCACGCCATGCAGAACTAGGGATCAAACTTGGATCCTTGCCTTTGCCAGTCAGGCACTTAGGCCTTCAAGGTATCTCCCCAGCCTAGTTTCCATTATTAAAGTGCACACACTTCTGCCTTGCCCACAAAGATTTTACATTTTTTTCCTTCCCTTAGTGTTCCACCTTTTTTTTTTTTTATTTTATATCTCCTTGCAAGAGTTTTTCAGGATACTTTTGAAACCTAAAGTCTACTTAAAATGCCTCTTTCTACCAACATGCAGATATGTCATTTCCAGCTTGGCAAAGAGTAAAGAGAAATTTAGTATACATCTCTGCAAATCTACATGATAAAATTATTCCAGTACACTTGTTGTTCTAAAACCCATCCTATGAATTCATACTGAGATGAGATGACTGAGGCTAACTTTGCAGTCACCTGTCCTCTCTGCTTGTCTGAATTTTGGCAAATTTGTTCTAAAATTTTCCGTAACTCTTGCAACCTGTGGTCACAGGACAATGCACTTTTTACTACCATTGGACCATATTCTGCCCAAGCACTGGGGAAAATTAGGTTCACTATCTTCCAGGTTTAGTTTCACAACACCTGAGAAATTAAGCTTTAAGGTCTGAAGTTATGGATGACAGTTCTCTGTTCATAGGCTTGCATAAAATCTTCTGTGCATTTGAAGCTGTCTCCAAAAGCCTAGGTTTCAGATCATTGAAAACTTTCTCCTTTTATAATGCTGCAGTTTTGTTCTGGAGAATTTAGTGGGATAAAATAAAGCTTGGATATTGTTTGACTGTCTCAGTAAGTTTATACTGAATCAATGTAAACAGCCATATTGTAGTTCATTTCTGGTGTTAGTGATGGTGGATATGTCTCAGGTGCTTTCAGACTCTGTCCTAGAAATATTGATGCATTTGGGGCATATGTTCATGAGTTTGCCTGTATGTGCATGTGTACATTAAGGATTAGGCCAAGAGTCACCAGTCCATTACAACAAGAACTGTTGACTGCTTATATATTTCCAGAATTAGAGCATTTTGTCTATTTACCGCTTACTCTCAAGAACATCCTCACTTAGCACTCAATCTTCAGCAGCTCCAAATTTCTATCATTCTTGACCCCCTGCTAGCATCAAAATTTGTAGAGATGCTTGGAGGTGCTTATGTTCTTCAGCATTTCTGTTCCAAACCTGTTTACTTGCATTGCATTAAATAATAAAATTATAAGGTTCATATCACATTTCTAAACTCATTTCTTTCTTTTGGTTAAAGAAATCTTTCACCCTCCTTTGTGAATTTTCTGGCCTGAGGTCTTGTTTCTTTCTCCAACGTCAACACTCTGAGCCAATCCACAGAATCTGTGGAAGGTACACATGGCACTACCCCTAGTGTGTGACAGCCGCTGCTCTACTCAGGGATCCACCAGTGCACTTTCTGAATCTTTCTCATGAAACATGACAAAATGGGAAATCACTGTAATTGGGCTCAGAAATATAGGAGAAAATAGGAATCCATAGCACAATTATCAATCTTACCAGCTGACTCATGAATGAATCTTATTGATAAAATTTCTATTTTTTTCAGCTCTCGCACCATGATCATTTGCAGATAACTGTTACTGAAAATAAATGTAGTAGCTGTCAGAACCTAAACTTTTAATCACGTCTTCATGAAGTGAAATAATGCTGTATTGGAAAAGGAAGAACCAAAAGGAAAATTTTAGCATTTGGTCAGAATCTGAGGGATGGCCAAATAGCGCAGTAGACTAAAGCACCTGCTTAGGCGGAGCGCAGGGTTCAGGGCTTCGATCCCAGCCTGCCATCCTGGCCTCACACCCGGGGCACACTGAGCGTGCAATTGAGACTGGGCCTGGCACTCACCTGTGATCCCAGGAGTCGGAAGCTTGAAAAACAGGAAGGATCACTACGAGACTGATCTGTGCAGTGAGACTCTGTAGGCCCTGTACTACATACATACATGAAAAGAAAAAGATTTTAATATTTGATCACATTCTGTATCCTTGGTTTTCACCTTTGACATAAGGTGCGCCTATACCCAGTCTCTCACGTCCTGTATTCTAGTCTCACTCTCTACAGAACACAAACATGACACATAAATGCCAATTTAAGTTTCCTTATTGGCCTTCTGCTGGAGCCGTAGCAGACCATGACCAATATATGTAATGAGATTTCATAAGACCCATGGGTTTGTGTTACACTTATCAGAACTGATGATGCATGTATTAATGAAAATTATTAGACAGTTTTATTCTGTCATTAATTTAATTTTCATTTTGTTGTTGTTCTTGTATACACAGCAAATGAAAGTTCGTCAAAATATCAATTAGCCATATCCCCATGCTAATTTCTATCCCTACTGGAGCTAAGGGAGGGAGTTCCCAGCTGTCTTTTCTACCCTTTCTTTAGTAAAGGGTAGGATGAAGGCCTAACTTCTAAGGAGACAGTTTATGTTTTATTTGTTTGATATAATGTCTTGCTACACAGTTTAGACTTATAGTGATCCTCCTGTCTCAGCCCTTCCAGCACTGGAATTATAGGTGTGCAAAACCATGCCCGGTTCCATGCTGGCACAGAATCTAGTACTGGGAATTGGACCTTGTGCTCGGCAGGCAGGTATATAAGACACTGAGCTATTTCCCCAGCCCAAGGAGACAGTTTTTATCCTAGGTCTTTTTTCTCCTTTATCTGGATAGTTACTAACTTATAAATAGAGAAGAACAAATGAAAATTTCAAAAGTGAAGTGCAGTTAACTTAGAAGTCAAAGATGGCTATCCTTTTGTCATAAGATGTTATATATATATATATATATATATATATATATATATATATATATATATATATATATTAATGCTCTCAGTATTTATTTGTGTCAGTTCTACTACAGCTGTCACTAGAAAGAAAATGAAAAATACAGTCCCAAAATATCCTATGAACCCTCATCTCTGTACACTGGATTGTGTCTAATTAAGCATCTGTGCTGTTACCTAGCCATCTTATGTTTGAGTTTAAAAATAAGTACAATTGTAAGTCTGTTAGAAATATCCTTTATTACTTTCTGGAGATTCAACAGAATTTCAAATTTGTCAATTGCAGCAAAACAAATGTGTGTGATGTTACAGTTTCTTTGCTTTGTGTTTAGAAGTACTATTCTTTGGTTTCTGAAGAAATCCCTTCTGTAGCAAAAAGAGAAACAAGTAGAGGAGAGAGAAGCTAATTGTTAATTGTTCCATGAAGGAAACCCACATTGGCAGCTGTGCCTCTCCTTCTTGGGAAGAGGTCCACCCTGTGAGGCCCAGGCTGTGGAGAAGTGATTTCATGTCACTCTTGCATTTCAGTGAAGAATTAATTCATCCCTAAACATGAAATCTCAGGGGCTGGGAAGATGGCTCAGTGGAATAAGTGCTTGGCTGGCAAGCACAAGGGCCTGAGTTCAATCCCCAGTTCCACCAAAAACAAACAAACAAACAAAAAACCACAAAACATGAAATCTCAGCAAAATCAAGCAGTGGTGACTCATGCAGAAGGCTCAGCATCTTTCACCTAGGTGCCATGCAGGACTGGCTCATGTTTAGGGCATCCCTCCTGGCCCCTTCCAGGGACTGGCTGCATCTCTTCCTTCTCTGGACCTTGAGCATGCTGCCGCTGTTTTTATAGAATGATGTGTTCTACGGATGTGTTTTCTTGACTGTGTTCTATCCTTTAATGTTATTTATTAAAGCTTCTCATGGAGTTTTCTTAAATATTTTTATCATAAATATGTTGTTAGTATCTGTCTCAATAGTGAATATTTAAAAATAAGTTGTGTTCATTGAAAGGTGGTGGTACTGATCTATTTCCCACAGAGTGTGACTTTTTAATATTTTTCATTTTATCTGGTCTCATGTATGAAGATGAGATCCGCACTGAGTCGGTGGACAGATGGACTGGGGCTCAGGATTTGTTGTCTACATCAGAAGTTGTGATAGATATAATTAAGTTGAATCAAGCCATCTAGGTATTTTTTCTGGGCCGTCTTGTATCAGTTCAGTATAAGCCGTAGTAGTACAATCTCCCATTTTTGGAAAGGGCATCATTTCCATATCTAAATGGGACTAAATAATTTATTAGAATCCAAGTCCCATGGATTCTAATAAAGTCCCTGTAATAGAATTTACCCATCCTCATGCTGATGTCATCTTGTTTTAATGCTATTTTCATGGCTAGTGGACAGTAAAGAATGAAATACATGGATTGCTTGCTTCAAAAAAGAAATAATTTGGTTCAATCACTGACTTCAGCACATCATAGATGAAGGTTGGTGATCCACTTACACATGTCCAAAACTCCTCTCCCTGGAAACGCGGCCACACACTGTGAGTGTTCCTGACAGCTGTGCTTCCCCAAGTGTGTGGTGGTGAGAAGAGTGGGAATTAACACGGAATAAAAATGCAGCTGGCTAGGACAAGGGCCTGCTGTGAAAAGGGCCTTCACCAGTGGAAGCTGGAGAATGGAGGTTTCACTGCAGTTCATGAGCTGTGGGGTCCGTGGTAGTTAGCAAAGTGTATAGTGGGAGAAGCCAAGTGAGCTGGCCTTCTCATGCTTCTAAGGGACCACTTGCACAGGTGAGAGGTGTGGTGCATAGTCACCCCTCCCTTTGGTAGAAGAATATATAGCCGCACAAAAGTTTCCAAAACACATGACCCACTGGAAGGAGGAAAACTTTTGGAACATAGGATTTCCATTACTTCCTTTTACATATTTTCCCTTTTTATGAACAGAATATATTTATTGAGAGAAAGAAAGCTCTTATCTGAGGGAGGGACACGAGGGAGGCCCGAGTGGGTTGTCCCCTACGTATTTTTCCTGATGTACCACAGTCTTGCAAAGAACTGCTCCCACAATTACAGCAACTTGTGTCTTCTTCTGTTTATGAGTGCTTTACAACTACATAGGTAATTTAAGTACAGATAGTAAGCTTGAGAGCCACAGAGAAGGATATAATAACCCTTCCAGTTAAAGATAATCATTGTGAATGTTTTGGTGTATTTTTTAACATGCTGTTTTCCCGTGAAAGTTTTATTAACAGTTTCTTTCATAGTACATGAATGCTCCTATCGGATTTTCCCTCTAATATTTGAGAAGTTTTCATGCAGGTACAAATGTAATAATTATGGATTTCACTTTGCTTCCCTTGTACAGAGCATGTGCTAAATTAGGATGCAATGATTACAGCAACCTAAGGGGTGGGTCCTATTATTATCTTTATTTTATAAGCAATGGAACTGGTGCATAGAAAAGATCTTTCTTAATGTCTTAAAAAGATCTTTCTTATTTTATCCTTCAAAAATCCAAAAGGTAAATATCTGTAGCTTTATGGTCTCTCTGTTAACTGGTCTCACTCCATCAGGTGACAGAATGACTGTAGACCGTTTGTAAATTTAACTACATAGGTCCATGAGGGAGTAATCCTATGTCCCAATAATTTTTTTATGGACACTGAAATTCAAATTGGGCATACATTTTCCAGGTTGTAAAATAGTATGATTTTAATATGTTACTATTTTCTCTTAAAATATAAACTTTACTTTTATCTATTTTTCTGGTGGAACCTGGGTTTGAAGTCAGGTCCTTGTGCTTGCCAGGGAAGGACTTATTCAACTGAGCCATCTCCCTGGCCCCATAAAATTTATTCTTAAAATGAAGGGCTGAACAAAAATAAGAGAAGGATTCTTATTGCCTAGATATTGAAGGTTGTTTGAAACATAGCATGCTAAATATTGCTCTGACGAATATACTTGTAAAGTGAGCTTCTACTAAACTTAAACAATATTTTCTTGTTATATTCCCAGGCATGATTTGCTCAGTTGGTATGAACAGTTACATCTCTCCTACTTTATTTCATCATTTTTTGAGATAGGGTCCCCTTATGTATTTTAGGCTGGCCAGGACATACTACGTAGCCCAGACTGACCTTAAACTCATGGCAATTTTCCTGCCTCAGCCTTGCAAGTGCTAGAATTACTGGGAAGTGCCACCACATCTGTTAAATTTCCCATGAATTTTACTGAGAAGGAAACAGATATCAAAGAGGGACCAATATTGTGTAATTACTGTTATAGAGCTGATACTAAACAAACATATATGAAATCATGGGAAATAAAATAATTCTCTGAATTATAAAAGTTCCATATTTAAGAAGAGCAAAGACTATCTGTTTTCTTCATGACATTTAAGAAAGTTTACTTAAAACATTTTTTTAAATGCACTTACCCTCTCAGAGGGTCTTATTCATGCTCCATCTAAGGTGATAAATTTTTCTTTATCGATTAAAACAAATAACAGCATTAAATCTGATAGTGTTTTCTACAGTTCTTCATGTTGGTTATGCTTTTCTATTGTTGGCTCTGGTCTGGTTTTTCTGCATAAGTTAGTGTTTCTTTTTATTTATTTATTTTTTATTTTATTGAAGTACAAATATCAATGAGACAGTTTTAAGACACCTTAACAGGATGGATTTGATAAATTAATACATTGCAAACTGTATTCATAATGTTTTGGTATCGTACAAGCTGCATACGTGATATTATACTTACAGACATTATTATAGCAGATGTCTCTTATCAGTAAATTAAGAGAGTGTAGCTGTTTATGTATCTTATTTTTATACCTGAATTATATCAAAGATTCAATAATTAATACTTTTTACCTTTTTATTTTCCTAGTGACTGTCCATAGTACTTGAAGCCAACATAATAAGATGTGGTATTTCTATATAATGGACTATTACTCAGCTATTAAGAAGTTAGTGCTTCTTTTAAATCTAATTAACAGGAATAAGTGGGAGGCTAGCTTCCACCATCAGTGGAGACAGAGTTTTGCATGCTTGGTTGGTTCCTTGGAGAGTTGGCTTCAGAGTCCCAGGGCTGCAGCTTTATCCCTCTAGAGTGTGTAAAACTCCACTGTTCAAGGTGAACTGAATGGAAAATCATAGATCACCCGTTGTCTCTGCTAGGCTTAAGGAGAACCCAGGGGGCAGGCGTGACTGACTTGTCTCTTCTGAGCCGCTGCTGGGTACACCTGCACAGTTACTTTATTCACCTGAGAATCTCGTCTTCACCTAGATTCAGATTTGTGAAGTAATGCGGATGTGTGGTCTGACCGGTGTCAGGAATTTCGTTTTTCTCCTTGTCATGCTAAGATAGGACATTTTAAGTGAGAACTGCCATTCTAATATTTGATGGAAGATTTTCAGACCTGCAGAGATTTTCACTTATCTCCTCTGGTTGCCTGGTGGTGAATGTAATATGTTGATATTGTCTGAATCAAGTGCCTTATTCTTCATAGGCACATGATTTATGATAAAAACTTGATCGTACTTGAACCTCAAAATAATTCTGACTTTAACGTCTATGTCTCGTTTCAATGGCTAGAGTACATACGTTAGACAATCAGCAAGGAAAAAATGAAGCTGGGATATGTGGACGCCACAGTCAAGTCAATCCATTTCATTCCTCACATTTTTATGTATTTTTTTTTTTTTAATATATAGACTCCTTCAGATCCTCCTGTCTGAGCCTGCCAAGAGCTAAGATTACATGCATATACTACACAACTCCCAGTGTCTGGGCTGGTGCATTGTGCCTGGGGATTTGGGGCCAGTACAGCATGTGGTACCGGGGATCGAACATGAATCCTTGAGCTTCCCAGGCAGGAGTTAGGCTTCCATGCTATCTCCAGGCCTTCATTCCAAGCACTTTGTTTCACGCCCTTTCATTACTGTACACGTGGCACATCTTTAGTGGACATTTCCTGTTCAATTTCCCTCCTATTCATCACCCCTCACATCCCTCTGGACTTCTAAAAAGATTTCCAAGAAACTCATTCCAATCTTTGAGTTAAGTGAACTATCCCAGTAGTCCTATTTTATCCCTTACTATATCCTGAAAAATGACTATTACAGCATTTATTTATTTATTTTAAAGTATTCGGTTGATCTAGGATCTCACTACACAGCTCGGACCCATAGTGATCCCTGTTGTCTTCAACCTTCTCATGCTGGGATTACAGATGTGCGCCACCATGCCCATACTCTGTGGCTGGCTCAGCATGTGGTGTTGGGATTGAACCATGTTCCCTGTGCTTGCCTATGCAGGCTCTTTAGCCCACTGAGTTCTCTTGCTGGCCCCTCTTTTAACATTTTTTACTTGTGTAACATTTATTTAGTTGGTTCTATATATTTTTAGGGAAGGGTCTACAGGGTTTCAGGGTCTTATTACTAGATGGGACTCATAGTGTTTACAGCTTCCTAAGAGCTGGGATTATAGGCTTGCACCACTACGCCCAGTCGCAATTGCCCTCCCAGCGTACCCTGGGGTTGGGGCTAGAACAGGAGGCTCAGGATTGAATTTCTATGAACTGCATTTTCCTTTGATTTTCTTTCTTGAGCACGGCACTGAAAACTAGCTGGTTAGAGTAGTATAACGTTCCTTAGTAATAACTAAACCTGTGGCTCTTGGCCCATGTTGCATGCAATAATCAGTTGGAAAGCTCATTTACCAACCAACACCCAGGTTGTATTAGAAACTTTGGGTCCTCGAGTCAGATATTGGTCACTTCTATTTACCCTTCTCCAGGTGCTGCTGACATGTAGTGAGCTTGAGATCCAATGGCCCCAGCTGTTGTCAGGAACCGTGCTCACAGATCCAGCTGTGAAATTCTTCTCTGACACAATCATGAAGATCTTCTCTCTTTCCATCGCACGGCAAGCCATGTGTATCATGTTGAGACTCTTCTCCAGCCCCCTTTGACATCCCGCCCATTTCCAGCAGAAGTCTCAGCACCACACAGTCTATTTCCAGAGCTGCCATGAATATTTATACATTGCCTGCATCTTTACAAATTAGAGAGCTGCAAGATGAATGAGAGCAGTGAATCAGAGAAGACGCACAGTGTGATGCGGGCAGGAATTTACTATCTCATTTCTATTTAAAACTTGATGACTCAGAGGACGAGGCCTTCCACATGCATTTCAGTGCATTCCTTAATGCTATCGAGCATGGAGCTTTGCATCTGTGCATGACTGGGAGTGACTTGATTTATTCCAATAAAGAGTCAGCCTCTGTGTGAGTGTGTGTATGACAAAGTATGTATTTATGAGGTTGTTTCCAAACCAAGTGGAGAAAAACAGAGAAATGACTAGGCTAATTGTTGATTATGTTTTGTAAGCCTCGTTTTCTGTGCTTTCTTGGTGATGTGGCTGTGCCTCTGGTTGTCATTGAGTAATTCTAAGTCTGACAAAATGCTATTTGTTACTAAATTGATTTTTAATGTCCTTGGTTTGCATTTTCTCCACTTAGTTAGCTTTCCAGCAATTATTCATTAGATTTTCCTGAGGTTCCATTTTTCTCATGCTCTAGTTCAAAATAGATTTGATAGGAAACAAGTGTCACAATTTATTATGGTAATGTTGCAATTTGACACTTTGTACGAGAAGGGTACGGAAAGAACAATAATATGCAAACTCTCATCTTAGTCTTTGATTATGTGAAAAATGCAGAACTGTTTAAAAACTGCACAAGGTAGCAAAAAGTGAGGACACTTTACATAATGATGTTCACATGCTTATCCCATAAACACGATGGTGAACACAAATTAATTTCATCAGGAAAGAAATACAAAGAGGGGTTGTGTTAGCATGTGGCAGAAAGTGAGTTTGTGCTGTTAATGTCAAGCTCCTGTTAGAACTATAAATGCAAATCATGAACACAGTCTCAAATTAGTCTTCTGGCTAAACAGACAGTTATTCTAAAACTTCCTATCTTCCTTCTTATTCATAAGTGCTTAACTAGTTACGGTAAACTCACTTATTCTTAACCTCAGGACCAAGGGCCACATACTTACATTTGCCTGGAATATTTATGTTTTCTGCACTGGCTTAGTGATGGAATTGAACTTTCCGTTTTTTTTTTTTTTTTTTTTTTTTTAATTTTAATGAGAGTAAAAGATAAAATAGTGACTTCAAAACAGGTTAGTAGAAGAATTATAGTAATTAATGCAGTGCACATTGTTGTCTTTTCGGTAGTTATTCAGAGGACAAAATGTAGACATGATCTCTTGTCTAGACAATATTAGTACAAACCTTTCTTCTCAATGAACTAAGAGAAAGTAGCTATAGCAGCAGAAAAGTGTGTAACCATGAAGTATAAAAAGTCATTGAGTTCAGACACCTAAATTGGTTGAATGACAATGGAGTGCCCATCTCTGACAGGTGTAGACAAAGGAAGGGGTATAGAAAGGAAGAATTATGATGTGTGTGTATGGACAGTACAGTTGGGATAGATAATGCTGTGCTTCTACATAATTCCATGATAGGCAAGATTTGCACTAATGGTAGTTGGACAGGATATTATGTCAGCTTCTAGTACTATGGACAACCACTGGGAAAATAACAAGGTAGAAAGTATTAATTATTGAGTCTTTAATATAATTCAAGTATAAAAATAAGATATGTAAACAGCTACACTCTCTTAATTTACTGATAAGAGCCATCTGCTATAATATCTGTAATTATATCATGTATGCACCTTGTACAATACCAAAACATTATGAAAACATTTTGCAGTGTATTAATTTATCGAATCCATCCTGTTAAGATGTCTTAAAACTGTCTTGTTGATATTTGTACTTTAACAAAATAAAAAATAAAAAAGAAGTAAAGCTATATTAATATGCTGAGCTATAAAAGGCTCAAGTCAACAACTTTGGATAATTGCCCGTTGTGCTGATAACTCACTGCTATTATGGACTATTGAGCTATATTCAATTACCTACAGTCTTTAGACTGGCATCAAATATAAAAAGGTCCTTTAAAGACTTCTCCAAATATAGTTTATCTAACAGCAAAGGACCACCATTTCTGACAAAACCAAAAAAGGGAAATATAAATAAAGGACCATTTTGTTGTGGAAAAAAATGTGTGTTTATGCAGAATAGTTAGGATAGAAATAGGACTTTCATTGTGAGAATGTGGAAGTCTTTCATTGCCTTAGTTATTTTTCTCATTGCTGAGACAAAATACCCAACACTTGCAAGTTAAATGAGGAAAAGTTTAATTTTGCTCACAGTTTGTAGAGGATTCAGTGCACAGTCAGCTGGGTCAGAGGCAGCGAAACACGACAGCGGGGCTCTGCAGAAGAGAAACAGTTTGCATCGGTCAGGCAGGAGGGAGGAGGCAGCAGCAAGCCCATCTTTCCCCTTCTCTCATTTAACTGCCTTGAAACTTTTGGACTGGTACTACCCATACCCAGGGTAAGACTTTCATCACTCATACATAGAACGATGTTAAAGAAATCAGTAATTCAGTTATCCCACCGTTAATTTATTTGCATACAACCTTCATCCACATTTAAATACCCTGCATCTAGCCACCTCAAAAAAGCCCCACCTATTAGCAAAGGAGGCCTTGGGGAGAGGATCTAGATACAAGCCATAACATCCATACTTTCAATAATTTTCATCTTACTGGGCATTCTTTTGATGAGCCATTAAATTGAGTCTGAATTTTACAGTCAGCCTTTTGCAACATATTAAAATTAAGTCATTTTTTTACTTTTGTACAGTTTAGAGAAGAGTAAGAAGACATATATTAATAAATTAAATGAAAAGAACACATAAAGCATTCACTGCAAACCAGAATAAGCAGCATCCTGTTTATGTTCAGGAGTTATAACAGCATGAAACATCAACCAGCTTTAAGTCAAGAGGTCAGCGAAAAAAGAAGAGAATCTTTTCTGAGGATATAGTGCTTGAGTTCAGATTCAAAGAAACATAAGCTTTTTGTTGCTTAGAATGGTAGAAGAAATTTAAAAATTATTAATGACCAGTCACACTTTTATTTCAAGGGTTTCCATGTTCTACACTGATATTGTACTCATTTTATGTTGGTAATTAAATATATTTATTCCAGTTTTGATGTCCAAGGAACCAGCTAGTCCTCAAGGCAGTGAGTCAAATTGCCCTGTGACTACAAGGGCAGTACCAGTGCTTCTGCTCTCTGGAAGCAGAGGCTGAGATAAGAATGATGATCTATTCAGGATATTTCAGGACATGATCTACGGGGCAGGGGGTTTAGTGAAGAAGAGAACAGGAGAAAAGCAGCTAAGCAAGAAGGAAACCTCAGCCAGTCTAGCTTTAGGCTGACCTGGAGAAGCCAAGGATGTTAAACTGTATCATAAAGCTGGAGACAAAGCTACCTGCTTAATATCCACTGCCTATGTTTGGATTGGAGTGATGTGGGTTGATGGGAGTGGTGTGGGTTGATGGGAGTGGTGTGGGTGGATGGGAGTGGTGTGGGTTGATGGGAGTGGTGTGGGTTGATGGGAGTGGTGTGGGTGGATGGGAGTGGTGTGGGTTGATGGGAGTGGTGTGGGTGGATGGGAGTGGTGTGGGTGGATGGGAGTGGTGTGGGTGGATGGGAGTGGTGTAGGTGGATAGGAGTGGTGTAGGGATTGGGGTGGTGTGGTGATTGCACAGGGATCCCTCAGTCTCTCAGACAAGAGGGTCTCTCTGGCTGTGGAGTTGTTGTAGGAAACAAAACTGCAGAAGTTATGATCAGATATGTCTTAGTTAATTTTCTCTCATGGCTGGGGCAAAATACCCAACTCCCAGAATTAAGGAACAAAAGATTTACTTAGCTCACAGTTAGTGGAAATTTCAGTCCATACACGGCAGAGCAGCACCTGGCAGAGGGCAACCCTTCGGCTCTGGACAACAGCCGAAAGCC
>PVKA01001091.1:39288-159727 GCA_004027165.1 Ctenomys sociabilis | reverse complement strand
GGAAGGAAGGAGGAGGAGGAAGAGGGAGAGGAAGAGGAGGAGGAAGAGGGAGAGGAAGGATGAGGAAGAGGAGGAAGAGAAAGAGGAAGGAGGAGGAGGAGGAAGAAGAGAAAAAAAGAAGAAACTACAAAATTTCAATAAAATGTAGTATGAATTCAACAATGGTTGCTGTATTGCATGAAGTTGTCTTCAAGTCAGTTTTTTAGGTTACAAGATATAAATGTGCAAAATTGGTTTTAAAAAACTTATAAGAAATTAAAAAGAAAAACATTGTAAGCATTGACTTCTCCTTTCAATAGACCAGCAGAAATCAGCAGTACAAGTATCCAAACTATCCTGTCTGTCTGTCTGTCTCTTCTTCTTTTTTTCTTTTGTCTTTTTTCTCATCTGTTTTTCATTCTCATTGAACAGATTCTTTCCCTTTCACAGTATCTATTCTACCATTCAGATTTTGTTTACTCTTTCATGTCCTCACACTAGTGAGATAATACGATGCTTGCACATGTGAGTTTGATTTATTTCACTTAGCAATACAGTCTCTAGTTGCATCAATTTACCTATAAAAACCTCAAATTTATCTTCTTTAGTGTAAAACTACCACATCTTTTTTAATGATGGATGATTTTCGTCAGAACTCACAAGACCAGAATTTTGATAATAGTTTGGACATTAATACCCAGACTTCAGGAATTTTTTCCTGGAATCAAGGACTGCACTGAAAGGTGGAGGTATGTGTGTTTCACTCTGGAAGAAAATTTGTCTACACTTTCATATCTTGAAAAGTTGAAGGAGACTGAAATTAAGGATAGTAGACTAATTACTCTGGCATAAAAATTTCAAGATAGTTCATTATTCAGTGTGTGACAGAGGCAGACCTAGCCACTTCTATCAAGATTTCTAATGAGAATTATAAACAAAGGCAAAGAAGAAAAGGTTTTAAAAAATTAAATTTTGACCCAGAAATAATCATGTCTAAAGTAACATCAATGAACATGTGTCTCCATAAGGTACCACTGCAATAAAAAAGAAACTAAGTACTTTGTAAAGGGACAGAAAAAATGTGTTGAAGGCATTATAGGATCACCCAGACCCTACCCATTCCAGGTGAAAGTATGCAAAAGTGTAAACTTTTATTTTGAGAATCGAGACCCTCTGAGCTAGAAAAGTATGATCAATACTACTGTAATGCTTAGCTATAGGGAAAGGGTCTTGCCCTGCTTTAAAAGGATCTCTTAAGGAATTTATGGAGATTCAACTGCTAGGGAAGACCCTGGATTCATCACATTGTGCTCAACCTTCCAGACACCCAAGGGCTATGTTAACCAAGACAGCCCAGCTACTGTGTGAATTGGCAGCCTTGGAACTGTGTAAACACTACTGGTTTTAGTGACATACAGAATGCAAGAGTTTCAATGTCAGAAAGGTTTTCATCCACATATCAAAAGAAGGCTTGAGAGGCCTGGCTGTGTCCCTGGGAAGGAAATGTGTGAGGCTGAGGGAGTGAAGGCAGAGGCCTGAGGAAATCCATGATGTCAGGAATATGGAGCATTTGCAAGGAAAACTGCATCCTGAGAGGGGATGCAGGGAAAAGAGGCTGTGTGAGATGCAACCCACAAGGCCTTCGAGGTGGGGCTGCTGCGCCTTCTGGCATTCACACTTTGTGGCTGTGCCCTGCTTCTCCGTGTGAAGTTACAGGATTCACTTTCTGACCTTGTTTTTATTCTTGCTATGATCTGAGTCTTTTCTACCTACCCCATTCTCCTTCTTGGAATTGGAGCATTCATTATGTGCCATTGTACCTTGGGATTATATAACTTGATTTTTATGTTGATTTATCGCTAAGAATCTGCCTTGAAAGATAACTAGTAAATACATGATTTTTTTCCATTAAAGCATCTTCCTTATTCCTCATAACAGCTCTTTTTAAATGAGAAAAGATGCATTATACATTATTTAGTTGCCTAGAACTCTACCGAGCTAACAACTTGTAAACCATTCATCTCCACCTCCTCTGTTCAAGCCTTCATCTCTATGTTACATAGCATAAAATCTACATTTTTCTTTCTGGTTGGCAAGTAAAAGAGACATTCTTGCTTTCCCTTCATTTCTCTTTATAGCTAAGCATTACAGTAGTATTTATCACACTTTTCTAGCTCTGCAGTATGTTTTGAAACAACCTGTGATGAGTCAAAACTCTTATCTTTCAAGGAAATGTTCTCTCTGTTCATGAATTTCATTTTATAAAACCTACACATAGAACTTACGTTGGTTCAAGAACCAGAAGGTAGAGCATCTTTTAGAAGAGGAAGGGATCACCATTTTCCAAGATCTTGTCCTTACTTATGCTCAGAAATGAGATGTTCGTTTGCTAAATTTTTGGTCTAGTCTAGTATAGTCTAATATGTGGTACTAGAAATTCAGGTCAGGGCCTCTGCATTGAGCTATAAGCCTGAGGTTTTTTTTTTTTTACAAATTTTGAAAATTTTAGATGAACTATTGCTAAGTTACCAGTATCTTCTCAATTTTTTCATTTTCCTCACCTGGATATTTATGTTTTTAGTTACATGTGGTTATTTTAAATGTTTCTCTAATCAGCTTCTAGGTTTGTTTTTCTTATTCTCTTCTTATTAAATTTGGTCCAAGTACAAATAATTATTTTAAATAACAGAAATGTATACAGACATGGCAAATTTGCTGAGATTTAGTACTAAGACTCTGACTTTATGTTACACACTCAACTTTGTACATTAAATACATTCTAATATATTTAATTATTATTGATGGCCCAATAATTACTCACACTTCATACTTCTAGCCTATAGCACTCCTTTAAAACTCATAAATGTTCAAGTATCTACTTAACTATCTAAATCATAAATCTCAAAGAACGTGACACTCACTATGTATACCTAGGGTCCTTTATTTCCCTTCTGTTTCCCTAACACAGTCCTTATCCTATAGTAATTACCACAGGACACGCTATCAACATACATGATAAGTTTAGGAACTTACAAACCATATCTGATGCCATATCTTCCTTTATATCCATATTTAATGCATCATTAAATGGAAATAGGATTATATTTCTTGTCTTTTCTATTTCTCTTTATGTAATACAGGCTACCAGCAGTTCATGACTCTACTGCTTCAATGGCTAGAAGAAAGAGTAATGTGGGATAGAACTGTTTAATTGTCGCAAGGTTGATCCCTGTGTGGTAATACCGGGAGATGGCTGAGCTGCTGAAAGTGGAAAGTGTGTGCTTCCTTGGGGCATTACCCTAGAGAGTGTTAGTGTAATACTCTCTGAAGACTGTGTTGTTCTCAATTGTTGTAACAGATTTTCTGTTTGTCCCTGGCTCCTGGTTGGGCAATGTGATTCTGCTTTACCATAAGTGCTCCCGATCCTCCATGGATTCCACCCACCCACCAGAGCTGACACCAAGCTGCTAAGACTTTCTGCCCCTAAACTTATGACCTTCATTAACTACTTTTAAAAAATAAAGTACCTAACCTCAGATATTTTGACAGAACAACAGAAGCTTATCTAA
Source organism: Ctenomys sociabilis (assembly GCA_004027165.1). Classification (NCBI taxonomy): domain Eukaryota; kingdom Metazoa; phylum Chordata; class Mammalia; order Rodentia; family Ctenomyidae; genus Ctenomys; species Ctenomys sociabilis. The sequence continues at coordinate 156,179 of PVKA01001091.1, read as the reverse complement.
AACAAGGAGTCTGCAAAAAACTTTTTCTATAAAGATCCCAAATATGAAATATTTGAGGCTTCTGGACTTGTGTGCTCTCTATCGCAGCTATTAATTCCAAAGTTGTAGTCATGCCAGCAGTCAGGAAAAATACTTCAATGAATGAGCATCGCTCTATTCCAAAAAATTTTATTGACTAGCAATACATAAATTTCAGTTTCACATAATTTTCATGTCAGTAGGCTTTATATTAAAAAATGAAAAAAGGTCTTAAATTACAGTATTGAGAAAAAAAGAAATAAGCCAGAGTTGAAAAACAGATCCCCACTATACTATTATTTATGTATTTTAACATGTCGATCGCCCATCAGAGTGGTCTTCTTTAGTCTGCTCTTAAATATTTCAGTTTTTATTTTTATTTATTTATTTTTTTAAAATTTATTTGGTACAGGGTCTCTAAATCTAAAGATTTGTAGTGATCCTTCAGTTTCAGCCTTTCCAGTGTTGGGATTATAGCCACGTGGCACCATACCTGGTTTGGGTGGCAGCTTGAAACTGGGCTGGCAGAGCACGTGGTGCCAGGGATTGAACCTGGGTCCTTGCATTTGCCAGATAGACACTTTGACCTCCAAGCTATCTCCCTGGCCTTGCATTTACTTTCAGTATTGCATTCCCAAGTACTTTGAGAAATTCAAGTCTACTTATATAAAGCTCTTGTTTAGCTGCTATTGACTGCTCCTAAAGCAAATGTAAAAATAAAAAATTATATTGTTCCAACTCTCTACAGTGTCTAAATTTCTCTGTTCTTACACTATTTAGAGGAATATTTTTATCTCATATTGTACTCATTTCTTTTACCAAAAATTTTGATCAATACTTTTCATCCATACAATATAGACTCTGAGTCTTGAACTGCAAATGGTTTATGATATGTATGATGTCATTAACAAGTATAGGCTAGAAAAGGATTAGCTAGCTTTGTGATGAGGTATTTCTGAAAAAAGGAAAATATCATCTTTCTTGTATTACATTTAACACAATTTTTTCTGGTTGCCAGATTTTATATGATACTTTCATAGTGTCAAATAATTATAAATTTCATACACTCAAAAGCATAATGCTAATCATCTAGAAATAACAATGGAAAAATTTTATAAATCCATTTAGTAGAATATGCATAGATCCTTTCATTGTATATATATCAAAATAAAAATAATATTAGTCTGAAATATTGCCTTTACATGAATTCTCTTCTGAATAACATTTTCAAATAAATTTTTAATGACTTTTGACACCCTATTAAATAATATTCGTAAGCCAATAACACAGGAATATAAGACTGTTATTACTTGTGACACTTAACTCTGTTTAGGGCACTTCTTTTTAATCAAAAGAAACTCACCTATATTTCTGTGTCTGTAATAATATTCAACAGCACAAATTAAATCAGTTACCCATGCTAAGCCTATGAATTTAATGATTTCATATTAAACAGTAAAGATATTAATAATTAAATAAAATAAATTCCTGCAATCAATAATAGTGCCTAGGGACTTCTTGACTTTTCCAATTAAGAACTATATTTCATTAATTCCAAATAACCACAGAAAATTGAACTAAGTCTAAAAGTGATGAAACGTAACTTTTTTCATAACACCCATTCAATAGAGTAAAAATAAACATTACAAAAACTGGACAGATGGAAAATAAGTTAACTATACCATTTAAGAAAAAAATTAGGAGAAAAATGGTTACTTGAATTCTAATGAGTCACTTAACCTCTGCAAGTTTCATATGCCACACAAAACTGGCACAATAATAAGCTCAAGAGAGGAGATACAGCAGATACTTATGCAACTAGTTGCTTGTATGTACAAACATCATATGTTACCAAATTTTCTTATTGGGTCATTCAAAATATAATCCAGGATCTATTACAAATGCAACAATATCACTTCCCGAGTGGGTGTATTGTTATCATCCTATTTTAAACTGCAGCTCAGTAAACATAACCTATACCTCATTCTCACAGTGTGCTTTTTCAGATCCATTGCCCTTACCACTATTCACCACAAAATCCTGTTCTGTTTGTCAATGCTCTTCCTACTTCCTCAGCTATATTGGAAATTTTGATTGTCCAGGGCAAAAAAAAAAAAAACATTTTTATTCTATGCAGAACTGAGAAAGGTGCCACATGGTAGGAATCCAAAAAAGATTTGTTGAATAAAGAGATGAATAAACCTTATATATTGGCTCTTTGATGTCTTCAGTGTCCAATTTGGTACCAAAAAATTATTTTTGAACTCTGAAAATATAATCCCTCATTCTGATTGCATAGATTCACACTGACAGCATGCATTTCTTTTAGGGTGACTTGTTTTTTTTTAAGTTGCCTATCTAGTGTACATCTAATTTTAGTAGTGTTGGTGATTGAATTATAAGTCATTCCTTATGAAATTAAAAAGCAAAAAGAGAAAAATTTTAAGTATTAATTGTCCCTTTGAATAGAACAGCAGAAATCAGCTGTACACTTATCCAAACTATCCTGCATATATACATAAATATATCTTTTTCCCTTCTTCCTTTTGTCCTCTTCCTTATTTCAGTTTTTCCTTCCCGTAGAACACATTCTTTTCTTTTCACAGGATCTATTGTACCTTTCAGATTTTATTTACTCCTTCTAGGTTCTCACACTAGCAAAGCAATATGATTTTTATACATTCAGGTCTGATTTATTTTACTTACCAATACATTCTCTAGTTGCATCCATTTATCTGCAAAAGCTTTGAATTTATCTTTTCTATAACTGAGTAATACTCCATTGTAGAAAAATACCACATCTTTCTCACCCATTCCTCAGTTGATGGGCATTTGTATTATTTGCAAGATTTAGCTATGACAAATGGACCTGCTGTAAATATGGGTGCACATATATTGCTGTAGTATGATCTTGGTTCTTTTGAAAAAATACACAGGAAGAAAATAGCTAGTGTGAATGACATCTCCAATCCTAGCCCTTTGAGGAATCTCCACACTGATTTGTACAGCATTTGTACCAGTCTTCACTCCCACCAACTGTGGAGAAGTGTTCCTTTTTCCCCACAGCCTGTGTTGCATTTAAATTTGAAAATAGCATCGTGCAATGCAGCAACTATTGTTGAATTCCTATTATTTTGTTTAATGAAATTTTTTAGCACTTCTAAAGCTTTTTCTTTACTAGTTCAAATTTTTTAAAAAAGAAAATTAATCATTCCTTTTGACATTCCTAGGAGGAAATAGATGTTTCATATAATCCTGTATAGGTATTTATATGAATCAATAGCTGACTTTTTCTTGAAATTCTTTGTTATTCCAAGAGAATAATTTGTCCTTGTGACTGTTGAACCTAACAAGTGCAAACTATCCAATAAGAATCTATTAACATAACATAAATTATAGGACCAAAGGACATGCTGAGTTAATTATGACCAATCATATTCTGAACTGTATGACTTTTCCATTTATTCTTCTCTTGTTCTTAGAAACATGTGTTTTGGCTACTTTAAAATGACCATTTAATAATATAGTTTCTCTTCAGATCACATAAATCTTTAGCCTTTTAAAATGACCATTTAAAATATGGCTGTATGACAACATTTGAAGTAATACAAATTGCCACCAAGAGTCTTTAGAATAAAAATTTTAGGAAAAGCCATTTTGGTAGGAGCTATTTGATGATAAAGATAGCATGAAAAAGAAATTCTCCTAGGAATGCCAAAGTCTGTGGGTATGTGACAAGTTGACTCCAGGATCTGATGTTTTTGAAGTGGCAATAAATGCAGCAGCTTCAGTTGGTTCAAAACACACTGGTACCACAAGGCAGTGTCAGGCCTTCAACGCAACTCAAAAGACAGAAGAATCCTTCAACTCCCAAGCTTTCAGGTGTATGTGAAAATAGGCCCAAAAATGCCTTCCAAAGTGTGTGTGTGTGTGTGTGTGTGTGTGTGTGTGTGTGTTATACTTCAAAATTCTCTGTATATATATTTTAGAATCTTCCTATAAGAGAAGAACACTTCAGTAAAATGAAGGATACTTTTTAACTTTAAAAGACAATAAAAAGCTGACAATTAAAAAACAAGCAATAATTTCAGTTTACTGTAAAACAAAAAAGTAAGAAAGCTCTAAACCAGTATCTCAGAATTAGGCTGAATACTATATTTAAATTGTATTAGATTGATAAGTAAGCATACAGACTAGGGAGATAGCTCAGCAGAAAAAGCTCTTCCCTGGCAATCATGAGGTCCGGAGTTCAATCCTTGGTAGTGAAAAAAGAAAAAAACAACTTTGATATATAAGCATAAATTTCAATGTAATGACTGAACTTTCAGTATATTTTAGCTGATAGGTGATAGTTTAAGAATCTAAAAGCATATGCTGCTAAGTAAAAGAAGATACATTGATGATAAGTAGAAGGGAGAGAGAGAGAGAGAGAGAGAATCAGTTTGCACAAAAGTGACAGAATCCAACTGGATAACCAGGAAGGAGACCTAAACACTCTGCATAACAAAGTATGCCGATGTTAGCAACTCATGGTTTTCTTCGTTAAACGATGTCAAGGACCATATTTTTTCTATTGTTTCCTTCAGCCATTCCAAAATGTTTCATTGCTAGTTTCCTTCATTGCTAGAAAGCAGCTTATACCATGCCAAGTGTGAATGCAGACTTGATACCACACAAGGAATACCATGGTATCTATTTCATGTGACTCTCCCTAAAGGAAATAATTCTTAGAAACCAGTCATCAGAGGTGTCACTTCACATCCCATTGTCCAGAAAAGATGTCACATATTCATATAGTTATTCAAAACAGAATGATTTACAAATGGATCAGACATTTAATGATTGCATGAACCACAGGGCCAACAAAATGAGTCAATTAAAAGGAGGTGATGAGAGGGTTACAGCAATTGTTCTGTGAGCACTCAACACTATCTGTGCCTTGGTTCATTCTTTCAATTTATCAAACAAATATTATTGAATGCCTACCATATTCTAAGCATTGTGTGTCTGACATTAAAAATAAAATCATGGGGCCAGTGAGCTAACTCCAGTGGTCTAAAGAGCCTGCTTAGGCAAGTTTAGTAGGCAAGGGCACAGGGACTGCAGTTCGATCCCTGGCACCACATGCTGCACCAGCCCTGCCCTCAGGGTGGGCTGAGCCAGCCAAAATAAAGGAAGAAATAAAATCGTAAGGAGAAAAAATGGGATTTTTATTCATGGTATCTGTATGGAGCTAAAAAAAAGATTAAAGTACCACTATGAAGGATAGTGGTGAAATGACATATTTTAAAGTGATAACTCTATTTGTTGTTGGTCAGAATGTGAATGGAGAGAGAGAGGCAGGAATGTGTCTAGGTAGTGAACTTTTTTTGATAGCGAAGTACATGATAGATGTTATGTGGACTGGGCTGGTAGGATAGCTCAGTTGTCTAAAGCACCTGCTTGGGGAAAAACAATCAGGGGCAGGGGACTGCAATTCAATCCCCAACACCAGACCCACTCTTAACGCAGCCTGAGCCAGCCAAAGAAAAACCAAAACAACAACAACAAAAACAAATCCTTCTCTCTGGCTGGCCGGCTGGCCGGATAGCTCAGTGGACTAACTAGCCTGCTAAGGCACAGCGCAGAGCCCAGGGTTGTATTCTTGGCATAACATGCTGGTCTCACCCCCAGGGAATACTGAGACAGTGATTGAGACTAGGTGTGGTGATGCATGCCTGTAATCTCAGCACTTGGGAGGCTGCAAACAGGAGGATCCTATGAGTCCGATCTATGTAGTGAGACTCTGTAGACCCTGTAGACCTGGTACTAAGTCACACACATGCACAGTCACACACACACACACACACACACACACAAAGGTTAAGTGGAAGAACTGTGAGAATGTCACAGTCCATAGTGCCCTAAGTGGACAGCAGACACCTCCGTGGACTTGGCATATGCAGGACAGTGAATTCTAGCGAGACTGTCTTCCAGAGAAGTATGCACTTCATAGAATTGTCACTTGTCCTCTGGACATGTTTGATTCTACAATGTAGTTAAAAGAACTTCATATCATGCAAGGGCAAAATAGAAAACCACTTTGAAAAACATGACACTTTCTTACAAAACTAAATATATTTTTATCATAAAACCCAACACCCTCACTTCTTGGTATTTACTCAAATGTGCTAAATATTCAGGTTTACAGAAAACCAACACATAAATGTTTATAGCAGCTTTATTTAAGGACAAAACTTGGAAGTAACCAAGGTACCCTCCAGTAGGTGATGGGTAAACCGCAGTGTAACCAAACAATGAAATGTATTTCAGAAATGAAGAAAAGGCATCCATAAATCATGAAGGAATCTAAAAGACAAACTGCTCGGTAAAACAAGCTCACATGAAATGGGTAAATGTAAGAGGATCTCACTATATGCTCTAGAAAAGGTGAAAAAACTGGACATAGTAAGCCAGGGGTCAGGGAGGCCAAGAGGAAAAATTGAAACAGAGTATTTTTAGTGCTACAGAACTATTCTGTGCCATACTATAGTGGGCAGCACATGATACAAACATTTGCCAAAATCTCCAGAAACTATGATGTCAAGAATGGGTCCTGCATGTTCAAGGAACAGGAACAGACATTTCTCAGATGAACAAGTAGAAAGATGAAATAAATATATGACAACATGCTCAACATCACTGGTCATTCAAGAAATGCAAATTTTGCTTTATGATAGGTTGGTTAGGTCAGTCCCTATTAAATGAGCTGTTGGGCAGATAGCACATTTAGTAGTCTTATTCTGTTGGCGTAATAGTATACCACATGCTCAACTCTGAAAACCTTCAACACAGCCAAGGTAAGATGAAAAACAAGCTTAAGTTGTGAACCTATAGTACACATAGGCATTTAGTTAACTGTTGCAATTCAAACTGACCTGAATCCATCCAAAACAAGTTCTTCCTTGAATGTTATTTCTACTTGAAATCTGCTAGAAGAAATAGCAAACTGGAATTTGTTTTATGCACGAGTTAATACCACTGGCTCAGCAAATGAACATTGGATTGCTTTAGGCAGGAGACGACATTTTAATGGAAGGAATGCACTACAAAGTAAGATAGAGGTTTCCCTTAGTGCAGGAGGCCCTTTATGGTTGCTGCGGGAAAAACAAAAGCCTGGCTGAGCTGATGTTTTACATTCTCCTTTACTGAAATCTCCATGACAGGATGCTTCTTGCTGGGTTTTTGTGTACACAAACATTGTCAAGCTGAGAGAAAGTGACTGGAGGTTTGCCTTGTGTGAAAGATGAGCAATAAAGTATCTGTACATTCTCTCAAAAAAAAAGTCACAGTTTCAATGGAGTTAATTTTCAATGTATATTTTAAGAAATGATTACATGCTATAGAAAAAAGTAACAAATATTGATTGGTACTTATTAATTATGACAATAAATTATCATTATTGAGAAAGGAAAAAAAACATTTATCCAACTTTGGTAGACACATGGTTATGTATTTAGATGATTATAATTTAATGGTTAATATATACATGCATTAAGTTTATTCATTAAATTCACAGAAAAATCCTCAGTGTTGCCTTTAATTTTTCATCACCTGCAAATAAAGGAAACAGATAAAGAATATCTATAACCAATGTGCAGATCTAATTTGCAATTTCCATCATCCTTTCTATTCAATATTTTAGAGCCATATGGCAAAAATCATAAACTGACCTTTACCCAAAATTGAAATTTCATAAATTTACTTTTCTTTAGAGTCCTAAGAAATTTAAGGATCTTTGTGGAATCTGTTTAATACCATACATTCCTTCACATCTGTTCAAATTATATTTCTTGAAATGTCATCATTTCATATAGACACATCCTCTCCCATTATTCACAGTAAGATAGGTTGTTTCTCCTCATGAATTCAGTAAGAACAAGGTATATACCCATTTCTTTCTTCTGATATACCAAAATGCTTTTTAAATGTATACTGTGAAAAATCGACATTTTATTTTTAGAAAGAAGTATCTAGATAGATAGATAGATAGATAGATAGATAGATAGATAGATAGAGAGAGAGATACTTCTTCTATAATGATATATATATCATTATATCTGTAAAATATTCTAAAATTTGACATACAATTAAGAACAATTCATGATGTTTACTCAAATTGGTTGTTTCAGCTAATGCATAGTGATATGATTTGTAAGTACTGAATTAAATTCAGATAGAGGCTGGCAGGAGCAGCCCAGCATCAGTGAGACAGTTTCCAAAGGGCCTTGCAAAGCCAGCAGGTAAAAGCAACCTACCAAGGGAAAAACTCGCTGCAAACAAGTGCCTGACTTTGGTACATAACTCTACAGCTTGTACGTATGGTCAAGATATGAAATTAATGGTTGCTTCACTTGGCCAGCTGCTGGGCTATACTTGATGCTACCGTTGTTGCTGACTGTACTCTTTCAGCACGCATGTCCTGTGCGTTGTAAAGTTTTTCTCCTTCATACAGCAACACTGTGATTACCTTAGAGTAATAACCATTACTGTAGTTTAGTACAAAATAACAGAGTACAGAAACAAGAAGATAGTAATCTCCCATCCTTGATAAGTTGAGAAGGAAGGTTCTTGAGACAGACTCCAAGACTAAGAACCACTAACACCTTGAAGACGTCTCAGAAAAATAGACATTTCCTAGGGAAGTCTTGGTACGAGTGACAAAGCTATTTACCATAAGAAATGCACAAGTACTAATATATAACATAAACCAAAATAAATAGAAAATTAAAAGACTCAGAAGCAAAATGAAGCAGCAGGCTGACAGCTCACCCACAGCAAGTCCAGAGCACAGTGAGATGGGACAAATTAAAAGCTACATGCTGAAACTTCTTAAATAATAGCAGCAGAAATGAAGAAACAAATGGATGTAACTACAGAAAAAGTAATCTCTGATAAAATGAAATAATGATCAAAATGCAAGATATGCCCAGTGAATCTATGGACAAACACACACACACAAAGAGGGACTTAGGAAAATGATGAAAATCATAAATGCCCAACATAGGAAAGAAATGGAAGCCATGAAACAGATCTTAACAGATACCCAGGGGATTCCATTGAAAGTATACATAGCAGAGTGAATAAAGGTGAAGATAGAATATCAGATCTGGAATACAAGATTTTCATTAGCCATCAAATATAAAATTATTTCAATAAGATAAAAAATGCATAAGTTCTCATGGTATTAATAACTTGATTCTAAGGACACAGATTTTGTCACAGTGTATACCATAGCTATAAGAGAATATAAAATATATTTTATAAACAGTTCATAGGACGCAGCCTGAAGCAGAGGAAGGCTGAATAGCAGGATGTGTCCTGTCCGTCATGGTCATGACTCTGGGCATAGTGGGGCTTCTGATGGATGGAACATGGAAGACATAAAACATGGTAGATACAGACTCCGCAGCCCTTGCTATCTGCCTGTCCTGTGCTCTCCTTCCTTGTACTTGTCTGTGCTGCTTGTGGGAAGGGTCCACAGGGTGTTCAGGGTCTCACTACCAGATCGGACTCATAGTGATCTGCTGCCTGTTTACAGCCTCTTACATTTCTTAACTCTTTTCTTTCTTCCTCTCTTCTCTTTTTTTCTTTCTCTTTTCTTTCTTTAAGTGAAAGTTGCATTTACTTGTTAACTGATTATCCTGGCCAGTTATTATTTTCCATGACAGAAAGCACCTAGACATAGTGCTATCATATGACAAGACCACTAGTTTATTTGCACTGTTCTAAAGAAACATAGACTTAAGAGTGTAAATCAGTGGTAGAGCTCTTTCATAGCACATTCAGTGCCCTGAGTTAGATTCCCAGCACTGCCAAAAATAAGATGAAGTAAAGGTGAATACATTTAAAAAAAATGAAAAAAAACAAACACACGCACATGTATCCTGCAAACTTGTGGAAGAATCACAAGTAAATGTGATTTACTGGATAAAGAAATTAAAGTATTTCTAATTTTTGTATGTTTTTTCTTCTAGCTGTGGAACATATCTGCATAGATACTGAGGAGCTATAAAGACATGTCCTCAGCAAGTATGGTAATATTTTCTCTTGTTCTTTTCTATTGTAATATACAACTTCTTTTAGCCAGTAGGTGCTTCATATATGAAAGAGTCCCCTTAGCTCTTCTGCCTATCAATGGATATAAGAAGCACAACAGAGTCCAAGTAAATAAGGCAAATTTAATTATAAGGAAATTCTTATTTCATAAAGTACAGTATGATTAATACAATTCTCACATGAGATACTATGATATATTAAGACAATTCAAATTCTTAGTCACATCTATCAGTGTCACCAATCCAGTCAAATTAGTCAATAAATTACTTAAATTCTTTTCTATCTAGCATTATTTTATTTGTGGTCATTGCTGTTTAATGTATTTGGTACAGCTTCTCACTACATAGCTCGAGCTCAACATGCCCAGGGGTAGGGCTGGTGCGGCATGTGGTGAGGGGGATACTAAGATGTCATTTGGACATACTATGTCAGTTTAACTCGTATTACATTAACACTGGTGTATTTCATGAACATATAAATATGATCTCACTTTTCAGTAAAATACCTTTGCTTAAAAACTCATCTTACAGCCACAAGATTGCTCATGGTCTAAGTGCATGCTTAGGCAAGCACAGGGACCAGGGTTTGGTGCCTAGCACCAAAACAGGCCTTTCCAGACCTGTTCCTGGGTGCCCTGAACCAGACACTGAGACCTGACGTGCCGGTGTATGCCTGAAATCCCACTGCTGGGGTGGCTGAGAACAGGACAATCACTATGAACATGTATTTATACAAAATACATTTCTTTAAAAAAATTCATCTTGAAAAATTTCTACTAACTGCTTCTTTAAGGTAGAAAGGCAAAGCAAATCAGACCAAATATCCAACTGTAATTAAAAAAAAAAAACTAGAAAATTAGAAAACGAGTTCACAAAGTTGTTTTCAGGTGCTAAGGAAGATCTGCTCAGGTTTATGATCTCTGAAACACAGCAAATAAATGAGGGAAACTCTAGAATTATCACGACATTTTGCCTTGAGTCAATTTCCTGATGGAGAAAACATGAAACAGGAATCCATGCAGCATCCAGAATCTGGTGAATACCGAGTAAAGTCTCAGGAATGATCAGGATTCTGTCACGGGTTTTTTTCTTTTCCTAGAGTACATTTGTTTTGAGCTCTCCTAACAGTTAATAACCAGGCCTCAGAGGAACCAAAGGCCAATCTACAACAACTTAAATTCCTCATAAAATAAAAATACCTTTCAAATGAACACAGAAAAATACAGAAATTCAACAAGGCAACTCATAATTTCCAACATGAAATACAAAATTACTATGCATGTCTGAAAACAAAAAAAGTGTAACCTTTTATGTGAAAAAGGATTCAATAGAAACAGGCAGAAAACGACAGAGAGGATGATGGTAGCAGACAAGGACATTCAAAAATGTCATTTTAATCTAACTAGAAAGCATAAAAATGAGCATAATGAAAAGAGAAATTGAAACTGAAAATAAACACATGGAAATTCTATAGAATAACGCAATATTTAAAATGAAATTATTCCTGGTTGAGGTTAATAGAAGGTTAGAAATTGCAAAGGATAAGATTATTTAATTTCAAGATGAATATTGAAGCCAAGAGAAAAAAAAAACAAAATAGCACCTACCTGTACATCCTGGTGCTTTTTGTTTTCTGTGTTTCTTTATACAGAAACTATTATACATAGAAGTTGAAAAGTAGCAATTAATGCAGACATCTAATTAGAAACTATGGAAGTCATAAAATCATGAAATGACATTACTCTAATGATGAAAGGAAAAAGAAGACTGAAATAGAATTTTAACGACAGGAAAAAAATTGCCTTTCAACAAAACAAAACTCTTTGAGAAAAACAAAAGCCAAGAAAATTCTTTGGTAACGCAGCAAAGTTATAAGAAATGCTAATGAGAATACAGGTAGGAGGGGAAAATGAAGACAGATAGAAACTAACTTTTATGACAAGGCTACACAATAAACACAGTGTTAATCATGAAAGAGTTTTGCTTTTCTCACTGCGTTAAACAAAAATTTTGTAAGAATGATAAAATGTTTAAAATTAATATAACAGGGACTATATAGCTCACTGGTAGTGTTTCACTAGCATGTACGGGGCCTGGGTTTAGTCCTCAGAATTACAAAACTAAATAAATTAATAAGTTTCAGATATATAAATAGTTTTAATGGTATATGTAGAAGTAGTATGGGTTGCAAAAAAAGAAATATAGAGCAGAATGAAGTGGAAATACATACTCTTAAAAATATTAGATTATGATCCATGAAGAAAATGATTCAAGAAGTGGTGATGTATGATTAGGGAGAAAGTGACAGAAGGTGTTTTGAAGATGAGCACATTTTGAAGATAAGGTATGGGAAAACCCAAGAGCAACCACGAAGACAATGAATAAAGCAATAGTAAAGTAAGGCTCGCACAGGAGACATAAATTATCCCACTATTTCAAGAGAAAGTCTCAAAAGAGAAAAATGAAAGGAGCCAACAAATAATATAAATAAAAAGATAATGCCACAATGATATTAAAATTTAATATTTTGATAATAAATTTATGCATTAGTGACCTCAATAATTACTTAAAATATATAACTTGTCAGAGTATATAAAAACCAAAATTCAACTTTATGATGATGTGTACAAGAAGTCTGGTTTTATATTGAAGCATAAATGTTTTAGAAGTTAAAAAATGGAAAAAAAGATATGCCAAATTAAGCCTAAAATTGGAAATAGACACATGACCAAAGAAAAATTAGATTTCAGGGAATATTATGAGGGATGTATATGGAGATTTCAAATGCTAAATGATTAGTGCAACAGAAAGATATAGCAACAAATGTGTACGAACCCAATAAAAGAAGTTCAGGCCACAATAAGCAGAAACCAAGTGGAACTAAAAGGTGAAACAGCCAAACTTCACATTTGCAACTGTGGCTAGAGCAGAGGACATGAATGCCTAGTTTTACACAATGTTTTCATGTTTCTGTGAAAACAATTATAATGAACTCATTCAACTGCGTTGCAGGAAGTGTGAAAAATGAACAGATGCCAAAGGATAGCAAAAGCGAGCCCTCGCTGCCCGGAACCTGCCGTGCAGTGAGCTAGCCTTCATTCTTTGGTGGGAGCAACTTAGTTAGAAAACCTAGTTGAAGATAATTAAGTGCATAATAAAATGAAGTGACACATTTGGCGGGATTATCTTTTCTCCTCATTTATTTATGAAAATATTTAAATACAGAAACGCTTCCAAACACGATGTTTGCCTGAATAGCTATTGTCTATGAATTAAAATTTTAACTTTTTGAAATATTTCCCTATCCTATCTCCTATTTTTGATACATTTGAAGTAAATTTTAGATACTAAAATATCTTTAAATAAAATGTCTTCTATAAATAAAAATATTATATTAAAGACCGTATCAAAAACTAACTTATTCAGGTCTCATAATTTAACTCATATTCAAAATTTTGTTGATTGGCCTAAAAATTCTTCTATAGCTGCTTTGATCAAACCAGGGTGGAATTCATGCGTGAAGATGCGACTTGTCATTGTATCCTGCACAAGTGTGCAAATCCATGAACAAATAATTCTATTAGCTTTTTTAACATTTCACTACTTTTCTAATTGTTCATAATGGTATTTAATATGTTATTTAATCATCTACATTATTTGAACTAGAATTTTTGCATCAAATTGCTTTGATTTGATACAAATATTTTTTTTCTTTCAGGATAAATGTCAGTGAGACAAAATAGTGTCTATTGTAGCAAATAAAGCCATGGGGTGGATTAATACATTTCTATCTACTATCATCAGTGAAAAGACATTAAGTAATGTTGAGAAGAACATTACGGTATCTGTGTGATGGGAAGAGAAAGTAAATACTAGAGGAAGAAGAAATGAATTATTCAAGGAACCTGGGAAGTGAGAGGTGGCAACAGGAGAGAATTTCTCTGTGAGAAGTCTCTCATTAACCAGTAGAAGGAGAGTGAGAGAAAGAGTGGGTAAGAACCCCTGGGGCTTTGTCTTCTTTATAATCCCTGGGCTCTTTTTCTAACTTCCTCTAGGATTATGGGTAGGCTGCTTTAAAGAGAAAAGCAAGCCTGGTGTGACAGTGTAAGCATGTGAGCCCAGGACTCGAACACGGAGGCAAAGGGATCATTTGAGCCCAGCCTTGGCAACCTAGGGTTTAGCAAGATCATATCTCAAAATATATAATACAATACAATATAAATTTTGGTTACAGTTGTACTTCAATGGGAAGGCTCTGTGTTCAGTTCTTAGTATAAAATAAAAAAGGAAGAGACAGGAAGGAGAAGAAAAAGGAAGAGTAGAAGGTGGAAGAAATTTGTTCACATAATTGTGGTGTGTTGAATTTTAGGTTTTATAGCAGTAAGCAGCAGCTGTAGGGTGTGTCTTCCTTGCTTTTATCATTGTTGGGACAAAATACCCAACACCCAAAGTGAAAGAAGGAAAGATTTATTTTAGCTCACAGTTTGTAGAGGTTTCAGCCCATAGTTGTCTGCTGGCTCCGAGGCAAAGTGGATGCCACAGAGGCAACACAGAGGAGAAGAGTTCACGGAGGCCACAAGGCAGCAAAAGCAGTGAGGGACCTTAACACCCTTTTTCCGCCTCTTTTATCTAAGTTGTTATCCAGGACACTGGGGACAGGAGGAGGCAGTGACACTCACAGCCCTAATTCTAGTGCCTTTGAACATCACATTGCACCATGGCTCAATTCCAGCACACACACTCTAGATCCAGCCACGTATGTAAAACCCCCATCTATGTTCATCTGAGGATTTGGGGGGACCTCTAGGCACAAGCTATAATGGCGTATAATGAATTTAGAGCTGTGAGATGAGGGACAGGAGGACTACATCACAAACAACAACAGTAAGAGGGAAAATTTCATTGAGGATAAGAATGGCAGGCCATGCCGGGGTGGCAAACAACTAATGCTGAGCCAGAAATGGACACTGAAATATCAACTACATCATACAAATTTATGACCCAAAATTATGTCTATACTTAGTTTGATGATTTTTTTAATCACTGCCTTCTGAAATAGAAACTATAGTAGCTCCTCAACTTTAAATCTCTGGGGGATTCCTAACATATTCAAGCTGATCTCTCATGGGGTTTGGGGTAAGGTCCTGTCTTTGTTTCACCCTCTCACATGCCACCTTTTACACAATGTCTGCGTGCTGAAAGTCACTGGAAAGAGCTCATGTCTCGCATCACTTCTCCTGGCCTCTGCAAAGATGACTGTGGCTATGAATTGTGATATGCCAGTTTAAATGGACTGCAGATCCCCTAGCAGAATGGTAAAGCACATATCCCCCTGGTCGCTATGGGTGACTGGCTGGCACATAAGCCGGTAAGCTGAGGGGGAAGACCCCCCTGGATGTGTATGGTACCAGCTGAGGCTCACAGACTGTGTGGGGCCAAGAGGAAAGAAGACAGAAGTGTTCCCATATTGCACAACTTAAGTTTCCACCATGAGCTGCTGGCCATGCACCGTGGACTGGAGCTGCCTCCTCAGTCACTTATGCTTTATGACTTTGTCTTCTTAAGCAGAAGCCTCTCACTCTGCAGCATACAGATGCCCATCACAGACTACCCTACCTAACCCCTTGCACAATTACCTAACAGATCCCTTGTGTAATTACCCATGTATTTCTATTGACTGCTCCTAGAGAACCTTAATTAAAACAGTGGCCAGCTACACCCCCAGCAGTGCTGGAACCCTACAGTTTCACGGCATCACACTACACTTCAGTGACTACTATACTGACAATGTGTGCACGAGGCAGAACAACAAGGACCCCCCAAAGTCCTTCTCACTGGAGGCTTGGTGACTGAAGTCCTACGTGTACACAAGTTTCTAAGTGCCTTTAGCATTCTCTCTTTCATCCTTCATACGAGACCAAGTTCCTGGACCTAGGCAGGAAAATAGCCACTTCCCTGTGTTTTCTTATTTCTTAACCCTCTAATATGTGCTTCCAGCCTGCAGCATCTTATGGATTATCATGGTCACTCCTGTGGTGTCCACCATGTCACCAGACTCTTAATGAACATCAGTTCTTCAGGCTGTATACAGTCATGTTGGTCTAGGTACAAATTCAAGCTAAGCCACCTAATCACTAAGGTCTTGGGGAAATTTCTTAACTGTTCTCAGTTTCAGTTCCTTACCTAGAAAAACAACATAGAAGGGCCGGCTGAATAGCTCAGTGGATTAAAGCAGGCTCAGGGGTTGGGGTTTAGATTCCCAGTCCTGCCATGTGGAGTGTGCCTGTAATTCCAGCTCTTGGGAGACTGTAAACAGGTGGATCACTAGGAGTCCACTCTAGTAGTGAGATACTGAACACCCTGTAGACCCTTCCCTAAAATACAAAAAAAAAAAAAGAAAGAAAAGAAAGAAAGAAAGAAAGAAAGAAAGAAAGAAAGAAAGAAAGAAAGAAAGAAAGAAAGAAAGAAAAAGAAAACCAGCATAGGATTTTTGTGAAGTCAATAGAAATAATAGTGTATAAATCACTTAACTCATTGCCAAGCACTTGGAATGTATCAGTAAATATTATTGATCATTTATTCTGGCAACAAAATCATTTTTTCACATATGGCATTGCTTCAGTAATGTCTTAAGCCCCTGAAAACTACTGCATCTATCCTTAGATACAATATTCTGTTGTTTTTCTTTTTTGCATTCCTCACACTGCATGTCTCATTCTGAGCAAATTAAACTTCAGCTAGAACTGAAAGCAATATTCAATTTCTTGAAAGCTAATCACTCCATGGTGTGTTATTTCCAGCCCCATTTAGGAAGAAAGACTTAAGCAACTGCGCGTAGCATTATAGATATACTTTTGTGGCTTCCAGCAAGGTCTCCGAGTTGTCAGTCACGTTTCAGTGTATCAGCAGGATGGGTCTCCAGAGGCATTACACAAGGCAGACCGTTTAATATTTTATCAGCTGCTATTGATAGGATACACTTGAGCTTCGTGAGTCTTTTTATTACTTCCTTTCATTTTTTTCCTGAGAAGCTTTTATCTCTGTTTATTGATTGCTGCCTTTTAAAATTTTTACTTAACAACAGTAAACAGAGAGATATGATTAAAAATGTTGATTAAAGTTTTCAGCAGAAAATTAAAGTAGCTTTCCAAATTTAAGGCAGTGATCTTGGGATAGAATATTTCGAGAACGTTTATACTGACTCCTTTGTTATACGAATTCTCTGAAGGTTAACCCACAAGTGAGGAAGAAACTGGAATCGCAACAAAAGAAAAGCCACTCCTGACTTTGCAAAGTGCTTTTTATGGCGTTTTTCTGCACGGCAATACCCAACGGGCTACAAGCCACAGATCAATCCTAAACCTCACAAAGAAAGGCTTACAAATATATACAGTTATATATACAGAGACTATTTAGGCTCCAAATGGCTGAACTTTACTTGTGCTTCTTCCTCGTGGAATGAAAGCCCAAATGACAGCCAATTGTCACGAGGGAAATTGCGAAGTAGGCGGAAAAATTATTCAAAAGCCACTTTTAGCTTACAGTCAGAAACTTGCTGATTGTAGCTTTTCCCATACTAGCAGCTGTGAAGTGAGTGAGGCAAGACATGGTGAGAGAGCTAGCCGAAGTTCATTAAATTCAATAAAATTATGGAACTTCTGATGAAGAGGTCACTGCAGGGGCTGTCTTAGCCTGTCACAAGTGACTTCGGGATGCTGACTTTAACTCAGAGGTCTTCTGAGCTTCATCAGTTTTAAACTGGCCAATTCATACTCAGACCTTTCATAGGACAGGCAGATAGGATGGAAGGACCCTGCTTTGGGTTGTAATTGGTACTTTTATTTTATTTTTACTTAAGAAGGATACAAGGTAATTCTGCCAAGCACATGAAATTAGGATACTTTAAGATAATCCTGATTATTACAGTTGTTGTTCATAGACACAGGAGGAAGGGGATAAAAATGTGTTAAGGATTAGCTCTACATTAACCCTTGGAGAAGTGGATTCTCGCTGAATTGATTTTTCCATATTTCTCCTCACAGTGAGTGCCCTAATGTTCAAACTGTCAAAAGAGTGGTATGAGCCTATCAAAGGAGATGAAGGAGGGAAGGACTTGCTTCTAGACTCTGATGGGCCAATGGAGCAGAAAGAAAATGGGGAATTTGTATATGAAGAAGTACTATTCTTTCATGAAAGAAGTATCAGCTTGAGTCCTTTATAGGAAAATACAGTGAGACCATAATGCTAAGTGAAATAAATCTGATGCGCAAGTTTAAGTACCATGTTGTTTCTCTTGCATGAGATTCTCAAAATATAAACAAAGATCAAATTAAAAGGCAGCTAGTAGGCAATAGGAAAATACACATTTTGCAATGGAAGGAGACCAAGAGAAGTGAAGAAGGGGACATGAGTGGGGTAGGGGTTGAAAAAGAAATTAAAATGTGTTAGGTACATGTACCAGCTCTCCATGATGAAGGCAATCATTTAATAACAGAAAATTTTAAAACTCCTGCTTTTCTTAATTAAGCTAACTGATAGAATAATTAAAAGTTAGTAAAGAACAAGATTCCTACAGGATCCCAAAGTATCTCTCTGCAAATTTGTATTCCTTACAAAAGTAAAGTGTTCACTTGTACCAGAAGTGTAGACATAATCTTAAATTCACAATCAAACTTATCTTTGTGAATAATAATAAACACTGAAAATCACATGAATCCTGGTAAAAACACAGCCTCACTCCCATGATATTCCTGCCAAATGTGTGTAACTAGGATATAATTAACAGGAACATCAAACAAGTCAAAATCAGGGAGAGCTTACAAAATAACAGGCTTATTATCTGAAATAGTTTTAAATTTATGGAGATCAAGGAAATGCTTTATGCAGAACTTTCCAGACCTTTGGCCTGATGTGAGATACTGAGTTTTATACTATATGCAAAATGTTGATCATAATCTTTTATCTTAAAATCAAAACCCTTAAGTAACTTTTTAATTAGTTTCAGTATAATTTTCATCTCATGTTTGTAAGCTGGAATGTATAACTATAAGCCTGAAGTCCATTAAGTATTAAGAAATCACATGACCACTGCAGTTCAATAATTAAAGCTAAAGTACATTGTTTTCTTTTAGGAACACAATGCTTGATTTTATCATATATTGTGAAGGAAAAATATGAATATTTTTACTACTGCCATCAGTTACTCAAATGTTGTTTTCTTATAGCAGAAGTTTAACAAGAAATGTTTCATTCATTAACATCTAAACTGCAGTTGAGTAGTTTGAAATCTTTATACCTAATTTTTAAAAGAATATTTTCATCAAAGTTGATTTATTTTTACTTTCCTGTCCTTAGAGACTTCAACTTTTATCACCTAAGTCAGTAAGATGATAACTGTTAACAGAAGTCCTCTGAATTAATACATTGCCAGACATGTGAATTATTCCTATATGGTTCGATGACTTTTTAACCGAAAATAGGATTTATAGCACTTATCAGTTCCGTTACACTGTTCTTAAATAACATAGTTTAAAAGTGAGAACTGTTTTCAAAATGATCAATGCTATGAGAGCTTGACCAATTATTTGTCATTGCGAGAGATAAACAGCAGGAATTCAAGACCTTCACTCGGGCACTGCTGGGCCATAGATAACCTCTTTGGGGTGCCTTATAGAACACCTAAAAGCATTTTAGCCCACTGGCTCAGGCAACTTATATGTCAAGCAGAAAAAAATAAAAACGCCGTTCTCAGGTTCGTGTTTCCCCAGAGGAAGAAAACAGTTTGATGCAATTTGTCAAAAGCTGGAGTGGTCCTTTAATGGGCCATTTACTTTAAATGGCTGCAGTTATTGCTGAACAAAGGCCCAAAGCCTGTGATAAAAAATCCTTTCCAATTGGTTTTACTCAGATTTAATTTCCTAAGATTAACTAAGGATGTTGAACCTCTTATATACCCTGTCTATCTAAAACCAGTAAGAGGAACAGACGAAACTTCTGGATTTCTTCATCTTTCATAAATGAAGTATAATTAATTGATTAAGTATGGCAATATTAAGGCATCTGTGTTAGCTTTTTGTCAGTGTACAAAAATCTGAGGTACTGAACATATAAAGAGGAAAGTTTAGATGTGACTTTGGCTCAGTTTTGAGGGTCACAATCCCTAACTGCTTGGTCCCACCTGTGGGAGGCAGAACACCAAATGAGAGTGTGGCAGACCAAAGCCACAGGACCAGACAGCAGAAGGCAGCCAGGAAGGGTGGGGTCCCATAGTGACCCCCATGCCTGGCCCCAGTCACTTAAAGATTTCCCATTAAAAGTTCCAGTACCTCCCAATAGACCTTTGTGGAGCCAAGCCTCCAACTCGGAGCACATTTGGGGACATTCAAGAGGCAAGCTATACTGTCATCTCAGATGAGAAGCCAAACAGAAAAAGTAACAGTGGCAGTAACCAGCTGCAGACTTCCCAACCTTCGAATGCTTCACCTCTTAGAAGTATCAAAGGACCCTAAAATTTTATTAGTATACTTATATGAATATATACATATATGTGGATAATATGTATATATATATATATATATATATATATGTATATGTATATGTGTGTGTGTGTGTGTGTGTGTATTTACAAGGAACCATATTTTACTTTATAATGTGATTATCAAAGAAACACAAGACAAGTTGCAAATATTGGCATATTAAAATTTAGGAATATTTCTCTTTTACTTATACATGTATTCATAAACTACTGTACTATAATGCATAATTGCCATGACAGTAGATAAACTCTATGTTTCTATTACTATTAATTTCATGGTAACACCAGAAGCAGGTCTAATACAATTCTGTGTATGTTCATCTCCCTGTTCCAGACGTCTTGGCTTAAAAATTATCCCCAACAGGCAGAAGTGAAAAAAGGTTAGGTGTAGACATGTGCTTGCCTGAAGTGGACCGAAGGCCCACATGCTCCATTTCAGGGGGGATAGCTAACGCTGGGAAAGGCAAGTTCCCCCATAAATCTGGAGGCCCCCTAAAGTGAAAGGAAAATTACACTAATGAAAACAAGATTCTGATTCAATAGATTAGAACAATATGAAATTTCTGTCTTTCCATGCATCTCTTTCCGTATACCACAGTTACCCCTATGCCCTTATGGATTATTCAACAAACTTTCAGTTTACACAAATCAGTGCTAATATTCTCAGTTTCAGTTTCTGCTAATTCACTATCACTTTAAATGACCTGCTAAGAACATGGTTACCCAGACTTGATAGGGTAATGTTAGGTCATTGTATGAATAGGATATAAGTTATTTTCCAATGAAATGTGAAATTATTTTACTAGCCAGGGATAGACTGATAGTTAAAAGTTAGTTTGTGGAGTAGTATAAAGGTAAATATTTTTAAGGTAAAATTTTATGTGTATCAGCAATTTTTACACCTTCTATAAAACACCTAAGAGTTTACATTTTGTAATTTCATTTTTCTACACATCTTGCAGTTAAATGAATGCAGAGAAATGCAACATGAAACCTTCTTCTTCATTTAATGAAATTCTATTCCATTTAAACGGGGACAAGCCATTATTAATATGCACAACAGAAATGATTCTTAGATAATTTTTCTCAGTTAAAGATGTCAAACCAAAAGAATATATACTGCATGAGTCCATTTATATAAAGTTCTGTTTCAGAACTGCAGCCAAATAGCTCAACAGTTTAAAGTGCTCACAAGCAGGGGGCAGGGGCCACGGGTTTAATCCCCTGGTCTGCCATGCCAGACCCAACCCCCAGAGAGCACTTAGCCAGCAATTGAGACTGGGCGTGGTGGCACTCACCTATAATCCCAGTTCTTGGGAGGCTGTAAACAGGCGGATCACTACAAGTCTAACCTACTAGTGAGTCCATGAATACCCTGTAGACCCTTCCCTAAAGTATAGAAAAAATAAATAAATGAATGAATAATAAAAAAACAAAGCTCTGTTTCAGCAAATCAGGTTAGTAGCTGCATAGGGAAGAAAACAGTGTGTGAGAAAGCACTAGAAATCTTCTAGGATGACTCTTTTTATAACTGTGATTACAGTTTTTCTTGTATGCCCATGTGCCAATGGTACTCAGTTGAACAACTAATGAAGCCAACTCCCAGGTCTTAGGCCCAACCTTAGCTAAAATCTAAAATTTTGCAAGATCTCTAAGTAATTCATCCATACAGTGAAATTTCAGGATATTCATTTACCTTAAAAACGCATTGCTTTTCTGTCAATAAACTATTTCAAGAAGGTAGATGTGAGCCTGCGAGATAGTTCAGTAGGATAAAGCACCTGCTTAGGCAAGCTTAGGCAAGCACAGGGACCACCGTTCCCAGCATCACACGCCGTGCCAGCCCCGCCCCCAGGTCAGGTTCAGCCAGCCAGAGTTCACGACTGGTGGTGCACGCCTGCGATCCCAGCCCTGGGGAGGCTGAAAGCAGAAGGATCACTAAGTCCAAGCTATGTAGTGAGACCCTGCAACAACTAAACACATTAGAAGGAGGAGAAGAAGGAGGCAGAGGAGGAGGAGGAAGAGGTAGAAGAGGAGGAAGAAGAGGAGGAAGAGGAAGATGCAACCTGAGACACATTCTTAATACCAATCCCATGAAGCAGTTGAGAGTGATTTTAACTTCCGTACAAAACACATACAGCCCAGCGTCACTTACCTAGGTCCTGATTTGGGAAACCAAGGTGCTCAGTCATGGCGAGTTCTTATAAAGACTCCATCTACACGTTGGCTTTGTCTGACTTCGTCTTTGAGACTGCGCCCACAAACATCCCTGATTGTCACACAGCAACTGTAAAAAGATTTTTTTCCATACAAGTTTACTATTTTTCATTGGGATTTTCATTACATAGAGTGAAAATGTTCTACTTTCTAGAAATATTGCTTAGAAAAATCCTGACTCAGAGTACTCAAATTTGTGTTTTAAAAAATATTAAAATATTATTTTAATGAAACAGCTAATCCTGTGTTCCATATCTCATAATTATTTTTGAAAAGGTTAAATTATCTTAATGTTCTGTGCTTAGAATAGTTCATTGTATTTTCAAATATATATTAAAGAATCACATAGTAGTCTCCAAGCAAATATGCAGAGTATGAAGGAACATCAGGATATTACTCTGCAAATTCAACTCTTGCTCTCGAGACAGTGTTTATGGCATAACATACAGGTGCATTAAAATTGCAAATAGTCTGAGCCAGGGTGGAAAATACGTATTCATTCCTTTTTCCCACTTTTTAAAATCACCTGCCACTTTTAGTTTATAACTACAAGTGCAACACCTCATTCTCCACATAATACATTTCTAAATCATTTTGACTGACACTGATTAAATCAAGAAGAGTTGCCACAAAATTCTCACAAATTTTACAAAGCAGCGCTTTATTCCCACTATCGAGCCAATAAACACCGAAGTATTGCCAGGAATAAAATTGCTCTTAAAACTGAAGCTAAAAAACCTTTAGCAGAAAAATTGAGGTCGGGCCCTCTCACATGTACCAGATAAATCCAGAATCAGTTTAATATGTTCTGTGGTCTGAGAGTAAAATATAATTGATATCTGATCAATGAGGGCATGGAGAGCACCCTGATTTTAAGGAATTCACAGAAGGAAATCAATATATAATAAAGTTTTTAACTTACTGGGTATAACAAATGCCAAAAACCTAATGAAAACCAAATGGTTTTGGTTCAAGAGTTTGAACAGAACACGAAATTGATAATGAAAGTATCATGCACACGTAATGGGAGTGCTAACTCCATTTCTCTGCAGGCAGTGACTATAAATTAGTACACCAGAGTTGAGTGATTCGTTTAAGTCTAGCAAGTGATCTCTATGTGGTAACAGGGCAGTTTCTTTCAGACTTAATTTGTGGAATTGTCCTGTTCCTGTGCTGCATAGAATTTAAGCCTGCAGTTTCATACAAGATGAAAAGCTGTCCTAGGTAGATAAACTGCGCCTGTGCCCTCGGCCCCTGTAACATGTATAAACAACCTGGCCAGTAGAGTGTATGTGCAAATGCACATAGTTTTGTGTGGCAGCTGGAGTTTATTTGAAATAGACTGTGTACTAGATGTTGCCCCGTGTTTAAACATAAAATGGAATATGTTTTTATTGTAAAAGTAATACATAAAAATTTGGAGATAAGCTCTCAGGAGGAAATAGTCATTTCCAAAATGCTCACCATGGTGAGCTACTATGAATATTTTGGTATTTCTCCCTTTGCCTATGAGTTAAGTATTTTTTTAATCTTTATTTATTTGAGACCTGCTGTGCCAGCCCTGCCCCTGAGGCACACTGAGATGGCTATTGAGACTGGACATGGTGGCACACACATGTAATCCAAGTACTTGGCAGGCTGTAAATAGGGGAATCACTATGAGTTCAATCTAGTAGTCAGGCCCTGAACACCCTGTAGGCCCTTCCCTAAAATACAGAAAAAAAAATTATTTATTTGATACAGAGTCCTGCTATACAGCTTGGACTCATAGCAGTCCTCCTGTCTCATCCTCCCCAGCACTGGGATTACAGGTGTGCACCACCATGCCTGGTTTTGGTGGCTGGCACGGTATGCCTGGGACTAAGTATTTTTAATTTTAAAGTGAGACCTTCATTTACAGAAGAAAATGAAACTATAAAGAAAAGCTTATAGTAAATACAGAGGGTCACTCTTCAGCCTTTGTTTTCTTACTAAGTTCTAAAGGAAAGGAAGTTTGTAAATATCTTAAACAGCCTTACGTATTTCTTATCTTTCCAAGCTATGACTTGGCATTTTTCTTACAGTCGCATTACGGTCTTCAGTACTGCACCCAAGCCTCTACCTTGTCCCATCAGCTTTTAGTTGACCGATTGGCCCTCTATATGTCAAATGAGAAAGCTGAAGGACCTGCATCTTCAGACTTCTATCATTTGTCATACTAATTGGATTCTTTATGTTGTCTGTGTATTATGTATAAAAATTCTCTATAATTTTGAAACTGAAAAAGTTATTAAAGTTTCATAATCATTGTTCTCGACAGGAGTTAATAGCATGATGGGACACATAAAGTAGGAATCTTATTTGTTTATTTATTTATTTGTATTTTAGGGAAGGGTCTACAAGGTGTTCAGAGTCTCACTATTAGATTAGACTCATAGTGATCTGCCTGTTTGCGGCTTCCCAAGAGCTGGGATTACAGGCGCATACCACCATGCCCAGTCTGCACTGGTATCTCAGTGTGCCCCAGAGGAATGGCTGGCATGACAGGCCTGGGGATCGAACTCCTGGCCCCTGTGCCTGCTTACAGGTGCTTTAATCCACTGAGTTATTTGGCTGGCTCAAAGTGGGGATTGTAACTATGTTTTATTTCATCCTAAACTGCTTAGCAGTATGCATTTCAGGCATCAAGGCTCAGTGAATTCACTTTAAATAGTAGTCTACTGTCTTTCACATCATGCTTAGCTAGTCTTAATAGCTGTGTCTTCTGTTCAGCTTCTTTTTTTAGCTATCAGAACAATTACAGGTTGAAACTCAGTTTCTCACAGAACTTCATATTTTTGAGTAAGGTTTTTGATGAGAATTCTGAACCCAGTCAGAATTTCACTGGTTTTCATGAATGCTTTTCATGGAGAACCTGAAATCACTTAAGTCTAAATCCAAAGTTCTACATCTCAGCAGATGTACCCAGGAATGAGGGCTTTCACAATAGTCTTTTTTCACTCAACTCAGGGCCTTGTGCTTACCAGGCAAGTATTTATTCTACTGTCTCCCCGGCCCTGTAGTAGTTTTTACAGTTTATAGCTTCTCTCACCCTAAAAGACCTGACTGATACTTCTTCCGTTCCTGAACTATATATGCAAAAACTCCAAGGTGTTAGCTTAGGAAGAGTCTTCATCGATGATGTTTGTCTTCTTACCAATATGGCCACTCTATATATCTGCATTTTATGGAATTTATCAAAATTATTTAATTTTTCAAAATTAACTTTCTTTGTCTGCCTGAATCAAGTGTGAGTCTGTCTGAAATACACTGTGTTGTACCAGATGTTACCACTTTTTGAAGCATGAAATTAGACAGATTTTTTTTTTACTGTAAAAGTAATATATAAAAATTTGGAGACATAGGTTCTCAGGGGAAAAAGTATTATTTCTAAAATTCTCACCAATGGATTTCTGGCACCAGGTGCTGCACCAGCCCTGCCCCCAGGAGCACTGAGCCGGCCACTAAGTCTGGGCACAGTGGCTCAAAGCTGTAATCCCAACACTGGAAGCTGAAAATAGGAGGATCACCATGAGTCTGAGCTGCATAGTGAGAACCTGTACCAAATACATTAAAAACCAAACAAACACCCATAAAACGCTCACTAAGAAAAACTACTGTTAATAAGTTGGCATTTCCCTCCATTTTGAAAGAAATAACTGTCTGGTGGCTACTTCTGATTCACTGCTCACATGCTACTACAGTTTGGGAGGCTTGGAGTTTCCATCGTAAAGGCACTTAATGCCAAGCACAAGGGTTCTGTTCCTGTCGTCAAATCACTTTCCAAAGGACCCACCTTCAGGTATCACCACATGGAAGGTTAGAGTTTTAACCTATGCATTATGGGGGACACAAATATTCAGTCTGTGCTGTGTACTTTGTCCCCTTATACTGTGGACTTGTTATTCAGAACTATTTGCAGGTATCTATGCCACACATCTAATCAATTTGTGTCAGCTAAGTTATGGAGGTAAGAATGATTGCATGGTTCATATCTCTGAAAGGAAAGATAAATTCATAGAGAAGATATTTTTAAAAATAAAATTCTATGAGTGAAATGCCATGTGATTCCGATATGCCATTTATCTGATTGACAGTTTCATAAAGAGCTAATAAAGAAAAAGGAGGACTTATGTATAGCTATAAATTATATCAGGAGCTTTGCAAGTAATGTCTAAGAACAGAATAAGAAAAGCTAAAATTAATAAGTTTGGTTTGCAAAGATTGATAAACACAATAAAAAGTCTCTTTCCCTAGATATAACGTGAAAGAAAAAACAGTGAAAGCTGAGATTCCTGAGCATCTCTTGGGTGCATGGCCCAAGGAGGGTTCTGGAAACAGCACCCCGAGTGTACAATGTCTCTCAGTCCCCAGGTCCTCCCTGGCCATAATGTAGAAAATGCTGTCTGGGATGTTATTCTAATGCCAGTACATACAACAGGGATATGCACCAGGAAATATTACTTTTAGCTTGAAGACCTGAGAAGACATCTGTCAGATGAACTGAATGATAAAAGGATCAAATATTTAATAAAATAAAAAAATGTCAAGACTAAAGGAGACAACTCTGCCCTCTATTACAGCATCCAAAAGGAAGGAAAAGGCACTTCATTGTGTTTATCTCACCCGTAGATGATTTTCTTCATCTAGACAAGGAGAAGCAAAAAGGACCAAGTCGAACAGAAGGACAGTAAGGGTACAACAAGTTTTTCTTTCAAGTTTAAGTGTTCAAAAGTAATTAAAAATATGCTTCCCTGCAGGAAGCACCCTTCATTTAGGTCCATCTGAAAGCAGACGAAGCTAATAGCTCTCAGTGGATAGGGATTCCGGGAGCCTAACTTTGCTGGAGAAGACACCAGCTGGGCTCACACGACAAGGCTCGGAGGCCCCTGGGCAGGCCTGGCAGGTCTGGGCAGAAGGTGCTCTGCGCAGGATGTGTTAGATACTGTTTACCTGGAGGCTTGCAGGGGCAGTTTTATTGCACATAAGAGAACTTTGACTCCTGTCAGCTTGTCAGGACTTCTATTTTCCCTTAACTTCAGGTATGAAGCTCAGTCTTCTTCAAATGCCTTTATTTTTATTCCTTTGCAAAGCCCCCTGCAAAGCCAAGAAGCCATGACAACATGTTCAAAATACCATTCATTATTGTTAGGAGATAGAATACTATCCAAATAAAATTTCTGGGGTATCAATAGCGAAGCCATTGTGCTACTCTTCTTTTACTAGTTATGTTCATGTCACACAGTGATGACATTTTAGCAAAACTAAAATTTCCTGAATAACTTAAAAAATGCCAGTTTGTTTATGTGCACTTACTTAACTTTTTGGCCAACTGGTGAATTTAACAGGAGACATGGAAATGGAGACTCCAATTCTTAGGTACAATTAACATTAAAAAACAATAAAACAAGTATTTTCAAATAAACACTAAAAGTAATGATTGCTATAAACATATGCTACTTATAGCATATTCATGAGGCCACTAAGCCATTTCCTTAATTTTACTGTAATTGAATGACAAAAGAGTACTAAGATTATATTAGAAAAAACATAAGACATACAAATAACAAAAACCGAAGGAGAGTCTGCACCCAGGCCCTAGGGGGAGGATATTTTTCCCCTTTTTCTCTTCCACATTCTAACAATATGAAATAACAAGTAACCAAAGATAAACCTTTAAAATGGCACATGTTTGTCCATTTCCAGTAAGGAAAAAAAAAACTCATTATCCTGCCCATTTTGTTTTTCCTGTTTTGGAGCAAAATAATAATCATCATTATTGTAATAAAATTGTACAGGAATGTATACAATATATTAAGTTTGATTTTATTTTAAGTAACTAAAACTAAAAGATAAGAACAAATTGTAAGACTCAAGAAATACGATCTGCGCAATTAAAGATTTTAGACTTGTTGATTTTTTGTTTTGCTTTGTTTTTAGAAGAAAGACAAGGTAAAAGCAGAAGGTAAAAATAAGGTAAAATGGGTATTAAATGGGACAATTTTTCATTCTGTAAGGAATATCTGCCTCCTCTCTATAGCTGCACTACAGATAAAACAGCAACCAGCTATCCTTGGCACTAGGAATACCCATAAAATTGCAAATATAAATGCATTTTAGCTTTCTTTACATGACAGTTACTGGCAATTATTTTGCTGTTACTCCTCTGACTTTGAAGGTCTTGCCATTTAAAATGTGCAAAAGATTTATAGAACCATAAGCAAAAAGAATATAAAAAAATAGTAAATAAAGATTTATAGATTTCTTTCTGAGAAAATGTCATCCCGTCTCTAGGAAATAATGTTTTAGGGACAGCAAGAAAAGAAAATAATTGAGTTCTAGAATTCTGTATCCCCATATTCCGGGGGCTTGTTGTAACTTCTTCGTTGCACACGAAGGAAGAATACAACAGCTCGCATAATGTACTTCTACTGAAATTGCATAAAAAATTGACCCCTTTAGTTAAGCACTCTGCAAATAGCCAAGTGCCTTAGATAAATCCGGTCTCCACACTGGCTTTCATGACCCCTCAGCCAGACTTAGGAGAGGCTCTACCAGGTTTCATTTCGAGCCCCTCTTTGTCTCTCCTCCACTCAGCAGCAATCCCACTAATGCTCTCTTTAAAGAAAAATCTAAGGGGCCGACCAATAGCTCAGTAGATTAAAGTGCCTGCTTAAGCAGATGCAGGGTTGGGAGTTAGATCTCCGGGCCTGCCGTGCCAGCCCCACCCCCAGGGCACGCTGAGATGGCCACTGAGACTGGAGGTTGTGGTGTGTGCCTATAATCCCAGCTCTTGGGAGGGTGTAAACAGGAAGATCACTATAGTCTAATCTACACAGTGAGACCCTGTACATCCTGTAGACTCTGTCCTAAATACAAAAAAAAAAAAAAAAAAGAAAGAGAAGAAAAGAAAAAAAAGCAAATCTAGATGTGTGCAGTGACCTAAAAGCTTCTCCTTGCAGTGTTTCCCCATTCTCTGCAACTTGATCCTCAGCTCTGTCTTGCCTAAAAGAGAGTGAGCTTCGTAGAAAACTACCAGCCCTCAACACTAACGCAGCTCATCCTCATTTCTGACAACTACCTAGATCATCACTTGCAAGAAAAACACACAATTAAGCCTTACCAGCCAGCTCCCCTAAGGACCAACAAGCCTAATCCTGATCATGTTTCAGATACTTCCAGAAGTGAGTGTGAACAGAATCACTGCCCTTTGTGAACAAATCGCTGTGCAACCCATCCAGCTTTGCCAGAGCGGATCTGCTGTCCAGGAGTCACTGCTGCTCGATCTCTGCAGGCCTCCCTCCCCAGACAGCTACACCCTGCTGTGCCCTGCTGTCCACCCTCCTCTCTGCAGCTGGCTCCTCTCATCTCCAGATCTTTAGACTCTGGAGAATGGCTCTGACCTCAGTTTTGTATCTTTGCCCTCCTTACTGTCACTGCATAGGTGACCTCAGTCAGCCTCTAAGTATTGACCCTACTATTAAGACATTGAGGGATATCAGATTTACATGTCTCAAACACTACCTGTGGTACAAGGCTTAAGTGTATAACTTGGTAGGCAGCATTACAACTTGGAAAACCAAGGTTGACATATGTAAAACCGGGGATTGAATTCTTTATTTACCCCCTCTAAAAAATATTCTACAGTTTTCCCATCCTACTTGTTTCAGGAAATGTCACCATTGTTCTTTATGTAAGCCAATAAAACAACATCATTTTAAAATTTGGATCATATTTTCACATTTCATACTCATTACCAAATGAGGCTTACCTCTGTCTTTGAGATATTCACTAAATCAAACCAAAAGTTACTACATTCATAACTATTAACCTAGTTGAAGCCACCAACATCTCTTATAAGGGCTACGGAAGTAGCTTCTTAGTAGGTTTCTAGTTTTCAAAAACTAGGATTTGCCTGCTCAACGCTGTTCTGGCTATTTGCATGGATCTGTAGAGCGCTAATGCATCTTTCTGTTGACGTCAATGCTGTTTCTCTTTTTACTTAGCTTTTGGAAGTGAATGAAACTTTCCTTAGGAGGATGTATTGGAAGCAGGAAAATATGTCTTACTGTTACTACCTAACACTCCATGTCCTTCCTTTCACTCAAAAAGAAAAACAATTGGGCTGGGGAGATGGCTCAGTAGAATCAGCACTTGGCAAATGCAAGGACCTGAGTTCAATCCCCAGTTCCACCAAAAAAAAAAAAAAGAAAAGAAAGAAAAGATTTCAAAATGGCCTACTTATTTAAAAATATTGTTTGCTGATTTCCAAGTGTTATCAAAATCTCTTAGTTATGAAATCTAACATTCTTTTCTTGGGTCTGGTTCTCCTTTGCCTGCTTCTGCTACTGCTCCCAATATATGTATCATAAATTTTATTAACTTCTTCCTTGTTTTTTCTGAATGCCAAGCAGGTCTCTACCTCTACACAGTTTCTTCATTGAACATTTTCCTTCCATCAAAATGATTGTTAATAATTTCTTGTATGTTCTGAATATAACATGTTTAATTTCTTCATGTAATTCCAACTATATTCTTTATCTTTAGCTTTATGATTAAGGACAAGTAAAAGTTTGTAACCATCTCAGGATTAGGAATATGCACTAATTAATAGATATCACACTTTTCCTTCTTTAGTTTATTTCAGCAATATTTTATATAACTGTTACTTCAAGTACTCCATGCAACAACAAATGGATTTATGAATCATCTTCAGGAGCCAGATAACCTACTCTAATCATCTAACTTCTGTTTTCTATCTCTGGAGCTGTTGCTATTAACTGCATTCATTGTTAAAGATTGCTTTTCTCTAATACTCCAATTCCAATCAATGAATTTCCCATTTCAGTGCCTCTTACAACTTCCCATTTCTTTCCATTTCTCTTCTGGCTCTTATTGCATCTCACCCAGATTACTTCAGTGGAATTATAATTGTTCTCTGGCTTTCAAACACTTCTCTCTCCATCTTGCTTACTTTCAATAGATTAGTCTTCCTAGAAGTCATGCAACACATTTCCATCATATCATTTTACTGGGCAAAAATCTTCACTCACAGACAGGATGGAAAAATGAACATAGAAAGAACCTTTACTTGAGAGGTAAATATGAAAGTTTTATTTTTAAGATATTTTATACCCTAAATTAATTTCATAATGTTGCTTTGTGGAATTATTATAATAAAATCAATTATCTAGAAGTTTAAACTATTGTGATCTGTATAATTCACTTCCAAGTTTCTTTTTGAACTTCTTAATATTCTAGTCCATTAAGAAAAATGTCCACTTTCTTATATTCTTATTATTTTCAAACTACTAAATTAGATCTTTGAATTATTTTCATCTTAAACTCCAATATAGAATAAAGTATTTCATTAACTTTTTTTTCTTTTTTTCTTTCAGAACCGGGGATTGAACTCAGGCCCTTGGGTTTGCCAAGGAATCACTTATTCTACTGAGCCATCTCCCTGACCCCCAGTACTTCATTAACTTAGCTAGAAATAATTTCCTCTTGCATACAGTTCCAACTTCTGACAATGGCCAATCATTTAACCTTCATATGTCAGCTTTTCTTTGAAATTTGTTTTCATTTTCTTTTTTTTTCTCTTCACATTGAGGAGTTATATATCCTTAAGAAATCTCTTCCCCTTGGTATAGAGGTTGCTCAAGCTTCAACACACACAGTAGACTTTTCATAGTTATTCACACCTTCATTGAGCAAGTGTCAAAGTTCAAAGGCATAGAGATCTTTTCTTCATGAAGTAACTATAGATTTTGTTTTAAAGGTAAAAGAAGTGCAAACATGTTGCCCTTGGAAATGTTTCCAAAAGAGCCGGCACATTCTCATTGTAAGAGGCTAACCTTCAATATGACACACCCACTACAGCATTTATACTCTTTTCTGGGTACAGGAGTGACACTCTTTTCTCATTCAGTATTGCAAGGTACCCTACTTCACCTCTCGGTAAAGCACAAGTGTTCTTCGGCTTTATTTCTGCGAGCATTTTCAGAAACCAACATCCGCTTGAATTTCTGGATGAAATTCACTAGAGATGCTTTAATGCCTTTTAAATGAAATATTAAATTGCTGTGGCAGGGTATATGCGAAATGAACCAGCTTAACCACAGTGTAAGCAAAAAGCAGAGGAAAAAAACTCCTAGTAAACACATAAATAATTAGGACATCATTTCTCTTTCCCCTTCTTTCTACCAACCAACTAAAGTGAATCAAAGAAAGCAAATTAATCTAGCCAGCTTCTTGGACAGATTAACTGATAGTTTTACTACATGTTTAAGCCGTGTTTCACTGCAGTAAGCAATTCGGGCAAAGACCTGATTGCTCTATTTATCATTTGATTCTTTTTACAAAAGCTGAAGATTACTCACTTTAAATCTTACGTTAGTGGGCAGTAAACAAGGCTCAGCCCTGGCTGAGAGTTTGCTTAGGAGATTGGTGTATGTCCACCGGGTAACAGGCTTGAGGCGTTTGGGCCAGGCTTTCCCCGGATGCTGATCACAGAGGAGAGAGGCGGCAGTGTACCTGCTACTTCAGGCACTGAATTGTGCCTTAGTTGGTTTCTATCCTAGGAGAATCCTAACTAGAACAATCATGTAGGGGCCGCATGTCTTATGTTCAAGCAGGAGCTAAGCCAGCGAAGTAGCGTTTCAGCACAGCCATAGGGAACCAAAGATAAGTGCAGTTATCATTGAATTTTAAAGCATAGAAGAGGGGGGCCAACTAAGGAAAGTATTTAGATCTTCTTTTAAAGGCAAACACATTGGATAATGAATATTTGAGGTACAGGAAACTTTTGTTTAATTTTCTCTGTCTTTGCTGATCCAGGATGAGATGGCAAACATCCTAATTTTATTTTATTTATCATCTCTGTAATTCTCAAGCACATCAATGAAACACATACATTTTAAATTCTACCATCAATTTTTATTCCAAATTAAAGTGCTTGGCCAGCTGTAGTTATTTGTGATGCTATTTGTTGCATGCATGGGTGACATCTGTAACTCAAAGCAACACTACTCCTCCTCCCTTCCAGGCTGCATCAGTTATCTTCAAGCAAACGTAATCCATAACCAGCATTATTCCAACCCATGTCGCACTGAAGGGATGCGCGTGGCAACAACTGGCTCCTAAAAAGTTTTTGCAGTAATTTTGTTCAGTAAAACATCACTTTTACTAAGTGATGGTGACTGGGGGTCTTTTCTTTTCTTTTTCCTGTATTTTAGCGAAGGGTCTACAGGGTGTTCAGGGTCTCACTACTAGATCAGGCTCAGAGTGATGTTCCTGTTTACAGCCTCCCAAGTTCTGGGATTATAGGTGCGTGCCACCGCACCCAGTCTCCTTCCCGGTGCTCCCATCTGCTTCAGTTCAAGGCCTCCCTCAAAATGTTCTCCAGCAGAACCCCTCCACTTCCACACAACTCATAGTTTTTGTCAATGAGTTCTGTTTGTTTCTGGAATCATGTTTTAAGCAGACTTTATTCAGTGATGGGAATTTATGTTCTTCTGGAATCTAGAAGATGATCTTAGTAGACAGATTTTCTATTTTTTTTTTTAACACCAAAGAAAGTGCTTTACAGAGCTAGACAGGACCAGGCTACTTGTGGAGAAGACTGATACGTAATCAATGCTTTGGAAAGCTTCAGCTGCACTTACCAATGCAGTAATACTAACTCTTCGGTATAATGGTTTTCCATGTGTTCTGCCTCAATCCATATGTACCTATATGACTCAAGTTTTGTCTGTTAGTTTACTGTGATGCTCCTACCTCCTGATCCATGTCCACAACATAGGGCACTAACATTTTTCAAATCAAATAATAAAATCTGTATCGTGGAGCTAGAAATGCAGCTCAGGAGCAGAGCACTTGCCAAGCATGCTCCTGGACCTGAGTTCAGTGCTCAGCAGAGGAAAACCAAAACCTGTAACGTGGAGCTGTTGGGCCTCAGAACCAATGCCCTAGCACATGGTAGCTGGACCCAGAGCATCAGAAAGACCTCCCAAGATTTCTCAATGGCCTCCTCCTGCTGTCCTGTCACCTGCCTACCTTCCTACTCCTCAATTAATGGATAGAAACTATAATTCCACTTCTCCAGTGTGAGTCATAGAAACTCCAAATATAACTCTGTCCTTCTCTTACTTTTCTGTGTGTGATTTGGCCATAAAGAACTTTTTTGCCTTGACTTGTCTGGTAGGAGACTGTAAGACCCTCATTCCAGAAAGGGCCCGATATTATAATTGGAGCAAGGTCAAGATGAATCACCAGAGACTGGCTCTGCTGAGTTTCCCCTTTCCCCCATAGCTGTCCTTCTTCATCAACAATGAGCACAAAAATAGACATTTTTCTTGGTTTCTTCAGTCTTCAGCTCCCACTAAGGTTCCTATGTCATTTGTAACTTTGATGGAATAAATTTGTTTTTGTAAACCTATCTTTTGTTATAGTAGTGTGAGCTATGATATTTTAAATGGGGGAGAAAAGGTATCATATGATTTGACTGCTATAGTCCACTGATGCATCTCTTGATATTTATTAACCTTCATTTGTTGCATTTATTCAAATATAACAATATTTTTTTCCTGGATGCTTTTTAGTCTTTTCTATTTTCACACAATCAGAAACTAATTATTTTTCACCCTTCAAGTTAAAATACAAATAAATAAATTTTAAAAAAGAAACTAATTATAATTTAGATACTACTGCTTAATAATCTGAAAAATTTTGTCAGTGCTTTATTCTATTTGTATTTCTTTATCTTTCAAAATTCTGCAACATGCTAGGCACTTGTGTGGGCAGACTGTTTAGATTTCAGGGCAGTGACAAAAGACAATATAGGTTTATAAATCAAACAAATTTAAAAGTCATGACATTTGAAAATTATGTAAATTTGATAACATGTTTATAATAGTATATTACAAAGCACATGGAAACATTTTAAACTCAAAACTGTAATGTGAAAGAAATTTATTAACAGCCTCACTCTTGCTGAGTTCAAATGTAGAAATCCTGAAGTTGCTTTCAATCTATAATTTCTGAAATATTGAGGTTGCAAGTTTCCAAATCCTCAAAGTATCTTAAGACTTAGCCTTGAACCCAGTTAATTAAAAGTTCCAGGGTCCTGATTTGTCTTTTCCTCCATCACAAAAGCTGTAACAGTCTTCTCTGTTCATGCAGGTATTTCACAGACAAAGAAGGAAAAATCTATTTAAATTTCTATTGTAAACACAGAAGCTGGGCAGCAATTCGGGTTTATAACCTACACTTATCTGTAATGTTCTCAAATACCTTTAACAATTCCATTTTAAGCCTTAATCACTTTATCTCTTGTACAACAAAAAGTCATCTATCTAAATCTGACCCTATCCTTCTTTTCTGTCTGACTCCAAATGATCAAACTCACTTCAGTCCAGCTGAGGTATATCAATTATTAAGAGCTGATGGGTTGGGAATTTGCTAGAGCAGGTCCCATTGGAGACAGTGTTTCTTCCACAGTGATCCTGCCTAAACACTTTTTTCTAGTGTGCCTGTCTTGAAAATGTCATTTCTGTTGAGGGCGAAAAAGAAATTCTCATATTTCAGCTATGGATTTCTTATCCTTATAACTTTATTGAATTTATTTAATTTATATTAAAAATCATCCTCTGGTTGCCAGCTGGCAGCCATAAATTTGGAATGTCAGCTCAAATGAGTGCAATTGAATCTATTTTATGATTCATCATTCAGCTGTCTTATGCATCATCCTGCATTTTATAAAATGCTGCGTATGCTTTCTAGACATGCATTACAGTAATTATAGATGAATTAAACGTTATTAATCCAAGACTGTAACCAGCTACTATGTGAGAGTGCTTAGTGACTTAATTATGTTAGACAGACTAAATTGTTTCAAATGAACCTTCACAAAGGTCCTTAATAAAATAAAATAGTGATTTTATTTTCTGTTATCTACTTTCTGCCAGAAGGTTCTCTTGGGGTTTCTAGTTTTCTTTTCTTTCCTATTAGCTAGAAAGTACAATCTAGTAAGTCTGTGAACCTTGCAGGAGCTTACACTGAAAAATATTTCTCTCTTTGACAAGCACTAGGGTAAGATTTGGGGCTGCTGGGTAAATAGCGAGATTTAGTAGTTTTCTCTTAAGGCAGATGGTTACAGCAGTGACTTAGTTTGCCTCGGGAAAGGAGGAAGAACTTCCATATTGATAGTGTGCAGAGAAGATAACTTTATATGAAATTGTGAGTAGAGTGGATTTTGAAATAGAGAAGTTTCCAACGTAGAATTTAAAATGTCAGCAGATTTGTGGAGAACCTGCCCTAGACAGCAGGTGGTGAAAGGTATTAAATTTTAAAGCAAGGGGGTTATATTGTTCATTCAGTTTGCTTTGTGCGGTGCCAGAAGTTCAGCCGGGAAGAGACAATCAGTCCATTATTTCTAAGGCAGAACGCATTACCCTGACTCCCCTCAGAACGAAGCCCCGCTCCCTCCAGCAGGGTGAGGAGCGGTGGAACGTGCACCCGCGTTTGTCATTCCCACGGCAGCTTGACAGGCAGGTCAAGTGCGTGACTAAGTATAACGGGATGACAAAGTCACTGTGCTTCTGAGCAAGACGTGCACTGTGGCAGCCCAAGTGTGGGTCTTTGTGGAAACGCAGCAGACAAATGTGCTGCTCTATGGTGAAAAGGGTTTGAGACAACGGAAACTTTCCAGACACGGCTCTGCTATTCTTGGTCTTCCCTCAGCAGGAAACCCAGGCGAAGCAGCTCTGGCCCCTTGTATAGAATTATTGCTTCTTCTCCCTGTACACTTTCCTA
Source organism: Ctenomys sociabilis (assembly GCA_004027165.1). Lineage (NCBI taxonomy): Eukaryota > Metazoa > Chordata > Mammalia > Rodentia > Ctenomyidae > Ctenomys > Ctenomys sociabilis. The sequence continues at coordinate 118,481 of PVKA01001091.1, read as the reverse complement.
CAAGAGTACACCACACACCAACAAGGCGGCATTGTTGCATTTAGAAACCTTTCCTCGATGGTACCCACAGTCTTCCAAATTATCAAATACCGAGTGACTTTGGGATTTTCCTGAGTTGGTTGTTTGGTTTCTGAATATCATTGCCTTTGTCTAGAGCACAATGAGGTTGACTACACAGAAACAGGGGGGAAAAAGTTAAGAATTCCAATTATTTTAATTGAATATTCTTTCATTATAATGAACAGCTTAGCTTCTAGCAGACAGGTATCTAACAAGAATAGGTCACTGTTTTAGCTTAACCTGTGCAAATTTTAGATGGGCTGTATTGACAAACATAAGGTGTGATATCTAAGTCACATGGGAAGTGGCAACTAAATATCTTGAGTTGTAAGCGCAACATTTTATAGTTTTATCAGACAAAAATCATAAATATGGTTCATACCACACAAATAAAGAAAGAAGACATAAAGGAGAAATAAATATCTTTCTTCCCAGTTGGGGAAACTATTAACAAAAAGCTTAAAATAAGTTAAGCTCTTTTGGGAGTCAGAAGAGGCCAAGCAAGAATTCATAATTAGGCCCTCAGGGGAAAGAAGAAAGAAGCTCAAGTTGAGGTAGTATAAAGAAAAGTCTTCTATCAAAACCTGTGTGGTAGAAAGTAACAAGAACAAGTTTCATTTTAAGTCTGAACTCTCCAGGAACCCTCCTAATGCACACTTTTGAAACTCCCAATGTAAAATACAATACACTTTATAAGAAACAAACAAACAAAAAAAACTTATACAACCTCAAAAACTAATGCTAATATTTGGCAATATTCTGGGAAGGATTTAGGCCAAGATATACTAGAGTGGACTACAGATTAGTCATATTTGTCAGAAGTTGAATTAAGTTGTTAGCCAGAACTAGCTTTAGAAGACTAGTTTGAGCACTCCATTTTTTCCTGGGTGGGGAAGTAAAAAATCTACCCACAATAAAACTCACCATCTCTGATTTTTTTTATGTATTTAGTACAAGGTCTACAGGGTCTCATTACACAGAATGGGCTCATAGCAATCCTTCAGTTTTCAACCTTCCAACAGCTGGGATTATAGTCATGTGCTACCATACCCAGTGTCAGTCGCTGACACAGTGTGCCCTGCAGGGCAAGCCTGGCATGGCATAGTGGGGATCGAACCCTGGTCCCTGCGCTTGCTATCTCTGATTTTTTTTCTCACAACTTGGGAACTTGTCATTCACCTCTTCTCTTCTTCATATTTTCTAAGTGTTGCTGGAAACCGTAGAAAGAAAAAATATAGCAAGGGGATGCAGTTAGTGCCGATCGTAAAGATTAGATTTCAAACATAAAATTTTTAACTTGAATGGTAAAATAATAGGAGCTGGTCAGCTCAGTAACCCCAGTGTGTTTTGAAGACTTACAGATTTCATGTACCTTTCCTCATGTGAGCTACATAAAGGCAATTAAAAGATCTGGCAGTATATCAATCTTATATACATGGATGCTACCGGCTAGGTCAGCTGTAACATGATCAAACATTCTGAATTTTGGCAGTTTTTGTTCAAAAGAGTCCTATCTTTCTTCAATATTAAAAATAATAGAATTTAGTAATATTAATAAAATCGTAATATAGAACTCTCCTGACGAGATCAAATGATAAGATGAACTATAGTTCATTCAACTCTTTCTCATAACCATATCCTTTAGATTTATGATGCAAAGATGAACCAAGTGTCAACATCGTGGAGAAAAGTCTTTATACAGAATATTACTGATTTTTCTTCCATTGAGAAAAGAAGCAAATTCATGCCAGCACATATACACTAGGAATGGCCATATTTAGACTAATGAAATATAATATCTTTTAACATTCAAACAACAGCTAGCCATAAGACTCTGATTTATTAAATATTCCCTTATATTTTGGTAAAAGTTAAGGAAATTACAATTAAAACTCTGCTGCCTTAACTGGGTCTTGAGAAAAAAATACGAGCAAAAGAAAGCTATATTATTCATTATTACTACTATAATCTTCCTGTTGGCACACTGCCTTCCTAGCAGCGCTCTCCCCAATTATCTGTGCTGAAAAGCAAACCAGGAAAGATCTAATCACACTTTAATGTGAAATTGCTACCTGAAGTAAGGGAGACAGGAGGTGCTCAGGAAGGGAGAGGATCCCCCTATGTAATATCTTAAGCCTAAGTACAGTCTCTTACTTCTGGACTTGTGTGAATCCACCACATCTGTATGAGGTTCTGAGGGCCAGCCATGTTTCCAGCTGTGTACTCCCAGCATAACGGTGACACCTGGGTGGTCCCAGAAGCTTACAGTGAACGGAGAGCTTTCTGTAGCTTAGGGGTGTCGCAGCACACAGAACACTACTTACATGGTTTGTAGTACGGTGTAGACAAATCTCTTATGTTACTAATAGATAAATGTTTCTATGTACTTATGTATAGCACGTAATACTTGATAATGTGAAGGAATGACTATGGACTGGCTTATGGACCTCCTATTGCTTACTCTCATCATTATTTTAGATAAAATAGCGCATAATATTTCTACTCATTAAGGAAAAAGTTAACTGTAAGCAGGAGGCTTGCTCTAGCAGTGGTGGTCATAGGGTTCATGTTTGCTTCATCACTTGATTGTATGAAGGGCCACACCAACTGTTCATGTAAATATATTCTATGATGTCCATCACTGATAAAATCACTTCAAACTGCATTTCCCAAATATTTTGGTGAGTATAAAAATTGAAAGCTGGTGTTACAGTTTAGATCTGGGGCGCCCTCCTCCCCATGTTGCATGAGTTTGGAAGATGACTTTCCTCGGTGGATTCTGATTTCCTGTTAGGAGGTGATCCTGGCTCAAGGTGGGTCCCTGGGATGACCCTCACTCTGGATAACCCCCCTCATCTCTTTGCTCCCTGTCCACAGGGTGGGAGACCCTTCAACCATTCAGTTTCTACATTCGAAACCAATGGGCCTGGGCTGAAATTTCTGAAGCCTCAACTCAAATAAAATATTTTCTTTTAAGTTGTCGATGTGAGTATTTTGCTTCAGGTATAAGAAAAGTGACTAAGGCAGGTGAGATACTGAGACATGGTATAAGACAAACAAATAGCATGATCGTAGGGAATACAGACTTCAAGAAAAGAAAAATAAACAGCAAAAGTGTCATTCCAGTGTTAGAAGGAAGAAAATAATGATCAGATGATCTTTGACACTCTGTTCACTTTTCATTAAGTAACTACAGCAATATGTGCGTTTTTCGGGAAAGATTTTGAATAGAAAGTATGAATAGTTAATAAGATACATGGACTAATTAAAAGGGGCAACTGAAATCAGCCGAGGAGCCATTTGTTATTTTGTACATTATATGACAAATCTCTATGTATGTATGTATGTATGTATGTATTTAGTACAGGATCTATAGGGTCTCACTACACAGATTGGACTTGTAGTGATCCTCCTGTCTTTCAGCCTCCCAAACGCTGGGATTACAGGTGCTCACCAACCACCCAGTTTCAATCACAGTTTTAGCATGCACCAGGGGCAGGGCCTGGGTGGCAGGCTAAAATCTCTGTTCATCTTACAGAAATTTCATTTGTTAAAACACTTGCAACTCAAATACTTCACTTCAGTGTATTCAGATCTCATATCTAGCATTTAAAGATTTCATTGATTCTGATTAATCTTAGATTTTCCTTTCCCACTAAATAATCTTGTGCTTACTCATTCAGTTGTAACTGAATGCAAATGAATAAAAGCATAAGTGTCAGCAATGTCAAAAGGATGTTCTAGAATTGTTAGTGAAAATTATAAAAGAGATGAACCATTTTCTTCCTTTTCTATAAAATTCTTCTTCAGAGTAAGTAAATGTCTGCTAACAGAAAAGTTCCTTCATGAAATGAGGTTACCATTTTGTAAATTTTTAATGGAAACTGGTTTTAGGAGATAATAATCTGCAGAGATAACAACAAAAGAAAACATACTCTGCTCCCACTAGAAGCACATTGTGTCATTTTTGAAGTAGCCTTGACAGAAAGTAGAATCTGATTCAGTTTCTGTCTCTAAAATTTTTCTAGAAATACATAGTTAATAAAACAATGATTGAAGCAAACAAAAAATGATAAATGAGAGCTATACAAAAACATGAAATAATCCTTTAACAAGTACATTCAGGCAAAGAAAGATCATACAGGACATTGATGAGACAATTAGCTAACTGTAATTTATGAAACTGACTTAAAAACATGTGCTATTTCAAAATGTGAGCCACCTGAGGAAATCTAAATGCTAACAAAAGATTTAATGGCATTAATAGTCACAGGAGGTTCATTTTACTCAATTCTTTGTGTATTTGTCTATTCTTGGAATTTTTCACATTGAAACAATTGAGAAATCAAGCTATTTATTATATTATAGAAACTGTTAAAGATACATGGATGTATTTCTAAGTTGACAGCATTCCATGTTGTCTAGTAAATCAAGCAAATTACTAATTGATGATCAAATTACTCAGATGCATCTTCTGGCTTCACAATAATTAATTTTTTCACCCATCACATAATTGTATCCAAAGAATTGTATGCAGAGGAAACAGACAGAACGAAGGGCAAAAAAAGGGTTAGCACAGGACTGGGGAAATGGCTCAGTGGAATAAGCACTTCCCTGGCAAACACAAGGGCCTGAGTTCAATCCCCAGTTCCAGAAAGCAAGCAAGCAAGCAAGCAAGAAAAGAAAAGAAAAGAAAAGAAAAGAAAAGAAAAGAAAAGGAAAGAAAAGGAAAGAAAAGGAAAGAAGAAAGGATCTGCATGATTAGGGAGCAGCAAGTTCAGTGTCCAGAGAAGATTCTACTAAAGGAAGACTCAGGAAATGGAATTTGAGGGAAAATACAAGCTTCCTTGTGGATGAGCATCTTTTTTCACCCAGGTATAATGGGGACCTTTACAATGATTTTGATCATGTAGCAATGTGATCTGAGGTTTAGCTTAAGAATAGTGAGACTTTTATGTGGAAAATTTGTAAGAAAGAAGGGGAAAAAACAGAAAGAAGAGAAAGAAGTTTTATAGTATCTTCAAAAATCCAACTAAGAATTGGTAATGGCTTGCTTTTAGCCTATCAGCTATTGGGAAAAGGCATGAAAGATTAGATTCTGGATATATATTGCAGAAAGTAGAATGAAATGATGAATTGGCCTGAAATTTGAGAGCAAGAAAAAATTCAAGAATGAGCCAGTGTTGTTAAGCCTGAAGTCTCCCTTGAACAGTGACATCATGCACTGAGTTTACAAAGTCAAGATGGGGCTGCAAGGAGCAGGCGCATTTTCAGGGTCCGGAAGGCAACATGCTGAGGTGGCAAGTACTTGCTGAGCTCACAAGCCTGGAGATTTGCTGGGGATGCCTGAGCTTCAGACGTAAGTTTGGAAATGGGCGGCATCGTGTCACATTGAAGTTTCAACACTGATGTTCTGAGTAAAGGGAAGTTATGAAGAAGTGATGCCAGGGAGAAAATACGGCAGCAGTTTTATGGAAATCGTACCTTTTAGCCCTTTTGTTCTGAAGAGTTTATGCCCTCCTTGTATAGTTAGTTGACACACTGAGGCTTTTGAGATAATAAATAGTAGCCAATTTAACCTCACTATTGATAGAAAGGGTCAATATCATAAAGATGACAGTTTTGCCCAAAATTACATTTGAACTTAGTGAAACTTTGATCAGCATTCCAACAGTGATTTCTCTTTGTGTCAACCACTTTGACACGAAATTCTTACATGTGACTAAAAGGAACCATATTTGATAGTACATTCCTATAATGCTAGGTACTTTGAAGGCTGGTAGGAAAGGCTAATCTGGGCAATGTAGCAAAATCCCACCAAAATAAAGTATTTACTGCTTACATGTACCTTGGGGAAATGGTGAGGGTTCTGCAAGACTCAGGGTGGTGGTGGTGTTAACCTAATGGGGACCTTATGCTGGTGGTGTGGGAGAGAGAGGAGGCTAATAATAAGGAGTTTGTCCTCTACCCCGGTAAAAACATTTTCTCATTACTGCTTGGTTCCCAATGAACCACGATGCGTTCAGGTGCTGTAGTCTTGCCCTGGGGCATGGCAGCATCTTGGGACCACAAATGTCTCAACTGTGACTGGAGACACTTGGAATTATGTTCCTGCATACCGCAGCAGGCTGCCATGGCAAGCCTCAGACAAGCCCTAATCACCATTTAATTATGAAATGACCTTCCCCCCAAAATCTATAGAATGGCCCTCAACACTTTAGGATCCCAGCTACCTCCTTATTATACAATAAAAACAGTAAGTCACCCTTAGACTGGTGCTCATTATTGTGAAAGCCATCCTCACTTACAAACTCATGGGACCAATAAAGGGAGAGGGTCATACAGATAAGTAGATACATGGTATTTTACTTCTTGAAAAGACACAGAACAAGTCTGCAGAACTAGAATAAAAGGTTGGCATGAAACCAGTGACAAAAACCAACCTAGTTATAGATTAGCCTATAGATGTTGAAGAAGTCCGTTTTCATGTGTTTCAAATATTTTTAAGAAAAAGCCTTAAAAATAAATAAAAATCATACATTATGTGTTTTACAATGTGAATTTCAAGGTTCTGGCCCTGTAACATCATCCCCTGGATTCATCCCAAAAAGTCAGTATTTTAAGCTTCCTACCTGAAATTCAAGGTATTAGAAACAGCAGCAACAGCACAACTACTGTCTCACCTTTTCCCTCATCTCAAGGGCAGCTGCAGCCTTTCTGCGCACCAGGTCTGTACATCAGAGTCTCTGAGGACTCAGTGCCTCGAGCTCTGTGCCTCACTCTGGTGCATCCTGCCCCCCAGAGAGCTGAGCTCAGCGCAGGTCCTCTGCAGTGCGCATGTGCATCCTGGGATTTCCCGCTTACAATGATTCTGGCCTGAAGACTACACCTGGCAATTGTTTCTGTCAGATTTCTATTCCCATCTCCAAAGTATAGTGGCAAAGAGAAGCATTTTTAAAAATGCATACTGTGGGTTAGCACTTTGGGGTGTGTGTGTGTGTGTGTGTGTGTGTGTGTGTGTGTGTTTCTTTTTTTTTTTTTTTTAATGTATTTGGTTGTTTCAGGGTCTCACTACGCAGCTCAGACACATATGATCCTCCTGCTATCAGCCTTTCCAGCACTGGGACTACAAGCGTGCATCACCGTGCCCAGATTCTGGACAGCTCAGTCCACGCTGGGGGTGGGGATGGCATGGTGTGTGGTGTGCAGGATGGAATTGCAGTCTTTGCACTTACCTAAGCTTGCCTAAACAGGCGCTTTTGTTCCCTGAGCTGACCAGCCCCTGTTCTGTGTTTTCTCTGATGTTCCCTCCACTGCCTATGCCAGGATCACTCCTGTGAGTGCACAGATTTGATGAATCAATGCCCCCCTGAAGTCAGAGCTGACTCACCCACAAGTCTCCATCCTATTATCGACTGTGGCCTTGGCCACGTGTCCCCAGTGCACGGCCAGGAGCTGCCCTGCTTCAGATGGAAGCAGTTTTTCAGAAGTGCAAGCTCTGACACAGAGACATTATTTCAAGTTTCTGATTACAGCACAGATTTGGTGTTCTGCTTGCCGAAGGGTCAAGCTCAAGGTCCCACATGAGGGGACACCAAGCAAAGTCATGGATTGCTGGAGGCAATTAATTTAAAAACTTACTATAATACCTGTATCAACCAGTTTTAGGAATAAATAGAACAGTAGGATAATTGTTACATAAATTATTAAGCAAGCACATTATAATTATTACATAGCCTCTAATAATCATGATTCTATATCTATCTAGTAATAGAAAAATTAGTGTAACAAATTCAGTGAAGAGCTAGAGACTAGCTCAGCAATCTAAGCACCTGTAGGCAAGTGCAAAATCTTGGATTCGATCTCCAGTACTACATGCCACCCAGCCCCACCCCTGGGCACAGGGAGCTGGCCACAGAGACCTGATGTGATGGCGCACTTCTGTAATACCTGTGCTGGAAAGGAAAACAGTAAGATCACTATGAGTCCGAACTGCATCGCAAAACCCTGTATCAAATGGATTCATAGAAATAGACATGAAAGAGAAATGAAAACAACTGCTATGTAGCATGATTTATTTTTATTTATTTTTTGTTTGTGTTTTTTATTCATTTTAATGTTGAGCATCGTGAGCTAAATTGTTGAGTTGTGACGCTTACCGTTTTGAGGTCTTCATTCTGTTTTATGTCATTTGTCCAAGTTTGCAGTGCGTAGGTGCGTGTGCAAAGCACATCTTCCTTCTGCTTTCACCCCCTCCTTCTTCCCACTTCCAACTCCTGGCCCCCTCCCCTACTGCAAAAGATTTGCCATTTTGTTTTCTTTTAGTTGTATTTGGGGTCTCATGTATAAGAGGATCTGTGTGATGTTTAAGCTTGTGTGCTGGATGCATGTCACGAAATATGATGATCTCAAGGCGAATCCACTTTCCTACAGGGCCTCAAGTTGTTCCCTCTATATGACTGTGCCAGTAACTGTGCTCTTTGTTATAAGTCATTCCTCTTGTGAGATCTCACTTTTGAAGTGTAAACTGATTTCTACAATTTAAATTTGTGTCATTCCTACTGTGTCATCCCTTTTCTTCTTCAGTAGGTTGCTAACTGGCCACAAAACATAGCTGCAAACTCCTCTACATCTACGTTTGCATGCACCTGCAGCAGAAATGGGGTTGTTTAGCAATAGTAGCCTTAACTACCCTGACATTTGATCCTGTGACTTCAGCACAGCTTGCTATTTCATGAGACACATAGAGAAAGCCAGGTGCTGCACTTTAGGTTGTTTCTTTCTTGACAAAGAAAGAATCTTATCATAACATGCTAACAGTGCACCCTGATCTACAAGCTTGCCACAAAGAAGAAACTAACTGGTCGAGAGAAACTAAGAATACACACTGTGGATGGAAGGATTCACGTGCCCTGAGAGACCTGTTGCCATTTCCAGCACTTCTTTTAAAACTGATCCTTCCAGAGGGGCTACTATGTCCTCTACACACAGCACATTCACAAATGGCAATAGAAGCTCTGAGAAAAGGCTGCATCATAAATCTCATAGCTGACTCTCCTTTACTTGTTGCAAAGAACAAATTAGCCAATATGTTCATAGATGTTTTAAATTAAGAGAACATTCCAGTATCAATCATATTTACCTTCATACTTAAGCTCACACATAATTCTTTCCATTAAATATCCACGTGCAGTCAGTGGACATTAATGTTCACAGTGAAAAACGGTGTAAGTAAAATTTTATGTTTCAACATACATCACCTGACAGAGGAGCAGGGACCCAGCTATCACGTGTGCAGTGTTTGTCAACTTGCTTCAAAAATTTCCTAGAAAGATATCAGAAAATTAATTAAAAGACTATACTTTGCTACTCTGAATTGATGTATGTATCTTTAAGACTGCAATGTAGTCTATATAGTAACTTAACTACAGTCAGGAAATATAGTTTTCACGGAGGAGAAAATGACATCATTTTACGCACTTTTTTATCAGACATGACATACCAATTGTTACATACTGTCCCACAAGTAAAAGTATTTTTTTAAATGTTTAACAAATGAAAAAAAAGAGACACAAGAAAAAAATATGTCACAGGACAGTCCTGCTACAATTCTGGATATGGTTAGATTTCTAAATTTCTTTGTAAAAATATGTGTTCCTATTTTTTGTAATTTTTCCCTCTTATTCTGTAAAGATTCAAAGTTCAGTACATCAATACTTGATGGGAAATACCTGTTCCACGTTATGCTTAAGATGTTTGATATTTAGACAAATAGTGAGAGTAAACCGAATTGCATATGTTACAGGGTAATAATCAGCTTCTCTTCTGGAGGGTGAACAACCTACATTTGCAGATGAAAAACTGGAGAAAAGGAAGGGCTGCAAGGTCATCCAACATTTTGGTCCTAGCCTTTCAAGGTCAGTGAAGACTCAGGACATAGGAGAACCTGTACTGTAACATCATGGAACTCAGTTGTGCCCCAAACTTTCTGATCAAGGAGATTATGGGGCCACAGAGGAATGCAATCAATGATGTATAGAATGCATACATCTTTCTCTCAGGCTTTCACAGAGGGCAAGTTTGTTGTGCAATTGCCATGACTCATCCACATGGCTGACACTGACAAAGGATCTACAAACTGTGGTACAAGGTTACAGGATAAATCCTGAGGGGACTTGACTGACCTTATCAGATACAAAAGTTACATTTCTTGTTACATAGGTCTTGCTTTATCTTGATCTTCATCATCCAGAAGAAAATTATAGCAACAAGATCTATAAAGTAAAGCCATATTAATATGCTGAGCTGTAAAAGTCCCGGGTCAACAAATTCTGTGGCCACTATTGTGGCCTGCTGGACTGTGTTGGAGGGTTTTGCTGAATTCAAGCACCTATAGTATTTAAATACCAGTAGAATATCTATCTCTGAAAGGACTAAACAAAAAAGGGGTACAAAGGAAGAACCATTTTGCATTTGTATATACAGAATAGGTAGCACAGATATACAGCTACTTTCACTTAATTTTATGAGAAGAAAGATTTGTAGTAATAGTGTTTGGGCAGAATATCCTGTCTACTTCTTGAACTATGGATAACCACTAAGAAGATAACAATGTAAAACGTATTAACTATTGAAAATGTCCTATTAATCAGCTTTGAAAAAAATGAATAAAAACATCAGTAAAAATAATATAAAAGAAGCTGTCATAAAAGAAGGAAGCCTTTTAGAATAATTGAATGTAGCACATAATCCATAAACTAGAATCTGTGTTTAATAGGAACATTATGAATTTGATAATTGAAGCCAAATAGATGTAAGGCCAACAGGTCAACAGAGACACAAATGTGGTAGTTTCTAGAAGATGAATTATCTGTAACCCCAACTGGGATTTTTTTGGTATGTGCCCATGCTTTTTCACAATATTTTAAAGAGAAGGGCTTTTTTTCCAAGTCGTTTTGAGACAGTGTCTCACTGTGCAGTTTTGGCTAGCCTTGAGCTCACTTTGTAGCCCAGGCTGGTCTGGAATTCACAAGCATCCTCTTTCCTCACCCCACTGAGATTATTGGCATGCACCACCATACCTGGCCAGAATTACCATACTTTTGAAGAATATGCGCAATATTATTCTACTACTTAGAATTAAAGTATACGACAATTTTATGCCCTAAACTCCTAAATAATCTTTCATCTTTGAAGAAACTCTCAATGATCAAAGAATGACTGCCTTATAAACAGCATTCGGAGCTGTAAATGGCTGCAGTCAACAACTTCTGTGGATAACCCACTACTACTGTGAACTGCTGGACTGTGCTGAAGTGTTTTGCTGAATTCAAGCACATATAATAATTGAATGACAAGGAAATATGCATCTCTGATAGGAATAAACAAAAACAGGGATACAAAGGAAGGACCATTCTGTATTTGTATATACAGAACTGTTAGGATAAATATGCAGTACTTTTGCTTAATTCTATGAGAAGAGATATTCGCACTAATAGTGTTTGGACAGGATATCCTGTCTGCTTCTTGTGCTATGGATAACCACTAGAAAGACAACAATGTAAAAGGTGTTAATTATTGAAACTGTACTATAAATTAGCTTAAAAATGAGATAGGTATATACCTGCATTCTCTTAGTTTGATGAATAGAATGATCTGCTCTAATAGTGTTTGTAAATAGAATATCAAGTCTTCACCTTGTACAACAAATAATCACTAAGAAAACAATATGCAATGTATTAATTATTGAATCTTTTACTAATTTGATTTCAAACTGTCTCATTGCTATTTGATCTTTAATAGAATTACAGGAAAAACACAAACAGCAGTTGATCACAAAGTCACTTTTTCAGGCTGAAATTTCCTTTTCTTATTACCTCAAAAGTCTTCCTCTTCCTCACTTCTTCTAGTACATGAGGTTTCATGCTCTGACATCACTGCTCTTCCCCATTGATTAGCTTCCAGTTGAAGTATTTCCACCTCCAGCATGAAATGTTGCTGTGCATTAAATCTGCTATCCAGATCTTCATGACAAGAAGTATGTATTTAGCAGACCAGAATGACAGGCATTCCAAGTGTGACCCCTCTATTACACATTGCTATCTTCAGTGAAGTCCTTGGTTCACAGGTATCAGCATATATAGATAGGCAGGTTGAGTATCCTACCAACTGACTGCTACTTTCAAAAATGTGCTGAAGTTCCTCGGGCTCATTGACTTGCCCACTTTGTGCACACACATATATGGCTTTGTCCCTGTCCTTTTCTTCTTACCCTCTCCTCATTGTCCAGTCCTCAAGTTCTTGCTTTCCTTTTAATTATGCAATACCTTTCTATATGCAATTCTTCTTTTGAGTACTTATATTAGGGAGATTATATGATATTTGCACATATGGGTTTGGTTTATTTTCCTTATAAGAATACCTTCAAGTGCCATCCACTTAAATATGTAGGCTTCAAGTTTATCATTCTTTACAGCTGAGTAATATTCTATTATACAAAAATACCACATCTTTTTCATTCATTCTTCATGTGACCAGCATCTTGGTTGTTTCCAAGATTTGGCTGTCACAAATTGTGCTGCTATAAACATAGGTACACATATATCACTATGATATGATATTTTCAGTTCCTCTGGGAAAATTCCAAGTAGGGGTATAGCTGGCTTGAATGGGATTTCCAGTCCTAGTTTCTTAAGGAGTCTCCACACTGATCTTCACAATGGTTGTACCAGTCTACATTCCCACCAGCAATGGAGAAGTGTTCTCTTTTCCCCACATCCTCTCCAACATTTGTTGTTAGTTGATTTGTTTATGATAGCCATTCTTTCTGGGGTGAGATGGTATCTCAGTATTGTTTTAATTTGCATTGCACAGATGGCTAGTGATGTCGAGCATTTTTTCATATATTTATTCACTTCTTTGATTTTATCCTCTGAGAAGTGTGTATTCATCTCGTATACCCATATCAGGACTGGGTCTTTAAATTTAAGGGCCCTAATGTATTTCAGTTATTAATAAATTCTAGAGAACAGACCTTTGTCTGAGTGCTTATTAGTTAAGAGTTTTTTGAAACTTGTGGGTTGCCTTTTCACTTTGTTGGAAATTTCTTTTCACATGCAAAAACTTCTCAGTAAGAATTAGTCCCAGTTGTTAATTCTTTCAAGAGTCACCCAAGAGATTTTATGTTTGTTCATGAAAATTTTGCATACCTGTATGTCTTCAAGAATTCCTCCTACTTTCTCTTCCAGGAGTTTGATTGTATCTGTTTTAATGATTAGATCTTTATTCCATTTTGACTTTAGCTTAGTACGTGGTGATAGACCTGGGTCAAGTTTTAGTTTTCAGCATGTAGAGATCCAGCTTTTTCATCACCATTTATGAAAGAGGCTGTCTTTCTTCCAGTAAGCTTGTTTGGCCCCTTTGTCAAAGATCAGGTGGCTGCATGTATTCATACGGGCATCTGCATCTTTTTAATCTATTCCACTGATCCTCAGATACATTTCGTTGCTAATACCATGTTGATTTTTTCACAGTAGCTTTGTAGTATAATTTCAAGTTAGGAATTGTAATGCCTCTTGCCTTCTCCTTGTTGGCCAGGATTCCCTTTGGTATTCTAGGTCATTTGTGATTCCAAATAAATTTTAGGAAGAATTTCTCTAGGTCTGGGAGGTATGTTGGTGGCAGTTTGATAGGAATTGCATTAAATCTGTACAATAATTTTGGGAGTATGGTCATCTTCAAAATGTTGGTTCTTTGTATCCAGGAGCAAGGAATATCTTTTGATTTTCTGAAATCCTCTACAATCCCTTTTTTTACAGTATTGTAATTTTCCATGGAAAGGTCTTTGAATTATTTGGTTAGATGTATTCCAAGGTATTTCATTTTCCATGATACTATTGTAAATAGCATTATTTCTCTAATTTCCCTATCAGTGGTTTGTTAACTGTGTAGAGGAATGCTATTGACTGTTGAGTATTGACTTTTTATCTTACTGTGCTCCTGAATTTCCATATCAATTCTAGTAGATTGGAGGTGGAATTTTTTGGGTCTTCCAAATAAAGTATCATGTCATCTGCAAATAATGATAATTTAATTTCTTCTTTACATATTCTTATGCCTTTTATTTCTCCCTCTTCTCTAATGGCTCTAGCTAATGATTCCAAAACTACATTGAATAATAGGGATGATACAGGACATCCTTGTCTTGTACCAGATCTGAGACTAAAAGATTTCAATTTTTCCCCATTTAGAATTATATTAGCCATTGGGTTGTCACAGATGGCTTTTATCAAATTGGAGTAGATACCTTCTATTCCAAATTTCAGTAGGTCTCTGAACATGAAAGAGTGTTTGGACTTTGTCAAAAGCCTTTTCTGCATCGAGATGATGATGTGGTTTTAGATTTCAGTCTATTAATATAATGTATTATATTTATAGATTTTCAAATATTGATCCATCCTTGCATCCCTGGGATGGATCCTACCTGGTCATGTTGTATGATTTTGTTGATGATTTGCTGTATTCTATTTGCCAGGATTTTATTGAGGATTTTTGCATCTGTGCTCATGAGGGAGATTGGTCTGTAGTTCTGCTTTTTAGTTGTGTCTTTCCCTGGATTTGGAATCAGTATAATACTTACCTCCAGAAATGATTTTAGGAAGACTGCTTCCTTGGGATTATGTCTTCTGCGAATTTCTTGTAGAATTCAGCTGTGAATCCATTAGGACCTGGACTTTTCTTTGTCAGCAGGCTTTTTATTACATCTTATATGGCTGTTGTTGGGTTATTGAAAGCTGGTATATCTTCTTGATTCAGTGTTTGTAATTTGTACCTTTCTAGGACTCTATCCATTTCATCTGTGTCTTCTATTCTGTGAGCATAAAGATTCTCAAAGTAGCTATTGATAATATTCTGAATTTCCACTGGGTCTGTGGTGATTTCATTCTTTTCACCCCTTATTACTTGTATTTGAATTTTTTCTTTCCTCTTTTTGATAAGGATAGCTATGGGCTTATCAAATTTATTTATAGATTTTATAGAACCAACTTTTTGATTCCTTAATTCCTTGAACTGTTTTCTTCATCTCAAATTAATTAATTTCTGCTCTAATCTTTATGATTTCTTCCCAACTTTGAGTTCAGTGTACAGTTTGCTCTTCCTTTTCTATATGTTGGAGGTGCAGCATTAGGGTTTTTATGTTTTCTGTTTTCCTAAAGTATGAGTTCATAGCTATGAATTTCCTTCTGAGAACTGCTTTCATTGCATCCCATAAATTCGGACAAGTTGTGGTTGAATTTTCATTGCATAATAGATACGTTTGAATTTCTTGTTTGATTTCATCTATAATTCATTGATTGCTGAGTAGGGTGTTGTTTAATTTCCATATATTTAGTGTGTTTTTCAGGTTTCTTTTGTCATTTATTTCCAGTTTCATTGCACTGTTGTCAGATAATATGCATAGGATAATTCCTGTTTTCTTGCATATACTTAAGCATGACCTATGGACTAGTATGTGGTCTATTTTAGAAAATGACCCATGTGCAGCTGAAAAAAAATGTATATTCAGCTGTGGTTGGTTGGAACACTCTGTTTATGTTCACCAGTTCCATTTTTTCCAAGATCTGATTCAGTTCTGCTACTTCTTTGCTAATTTTTTCTCCTGTAGATCTATCTTTTTGAGATAAGGGGCTGTTAAGGTCTCCTGTTAAGACTTTGGTCTTGGATATTAGATTTTTCATGTCCATTAAGATTTGTCTTATGTAGTTGGGTGCTCCTGTGTTGGGTGCATAGGTATTATGATTGTTATCTGTTTCTCTTGAACTTTTCCGCTAACCAGTATATAGTGGTCTTCTTTATTTCAATTGATCATTCTTGGTTTGAAATTGAGACTGTCTGAAAACAGGATTGCTACCACTGACTTTTTCTGATGTTCTGGGTCATGTAGTAATTTTTTCCATTTTTTGACTTTCAGGCTATGAATGTCCTTTTGAGTTAAGTATGTTTCTTGTATACAACATATTGTTTGGGTTTTGTTTCATAATCCACTGTGCCAGTCTATTTCTTTTAAATGGTGAATTGAGTCCATTTACATTGATAGTTATAATGGAGGTGTGTTGACTTATGATTGATATGTTATTTGCCTGCTGTTGTTTCTCCTTTGTGTCCTGTGTTGAATTGTTTACCCTAGTTAGTGGGTTCCTTCTATTCTCGTTCGTGGAGTTCTGCTCATTATGGTCCGTCTCTGAAACATCTTTCTTTAGCCTATGTAGGGATGGCTTTATCATCATGAAATAGTTCAGTTGTTTTTTGTCATAGAAGTATTTCACTTCTCCATCAAACTTGAAAGAGTTTTGCAGGGTATAGTATTCTGGGATGGAATTTGTTTTCATAGAGCACTTGAAGTACTCTGCTCCATGCTCTTCTTACCTTCATGGTTTGTGAAGAGAAGTCAACCATAGCTCTGATGGGTTTTCCTTTTAATGTGATCCATTTGTATTCTCTAGTGGCTTTCAGTATATTATTCTTGTGCTGGTCTTCTGGGTTCTTGACTATTATATGATCTCAGAGTGTTTTTAATTGGATTGAAATTATGTGGCATTCTGTATGCTTCAGTTACCTGAATGTTGGATTTTTTCCTCATATTTGGGAAGTTTTCTGCTATTACTTCTGCCCATATTCTTTTTATATTATCTGTATTGACTCCATCTTTCTCACTGATGCCTATTAGTCTCACATTGTTCATCTTGGCATGTGATGAATTATTTTTTCTTGCATCATAGTTGTTTTTAAGAGATCGTTTCCCATCTTTTCACTAGGTGCACCAGCGTCTTCAAGATCTGAAACTCTGTCTTCACTTTCACTCAAACAGTTTTGCAAGCTTGTGATTGAGATTTTAAGTTCCTCTGTATCTCTTTGACTCTGCTTCATGAGATCTATTTCTTTTCTGTATTGCTCCTATATTGACAGGAAACTGTCAGGAAATATGGGAGATTTCTAATCTCCTATATTTATTATCAATGTCTTCCTTAGAGGAAGTTATTAATTCTTTTACTGCAGAGTCTTTTTTCAGATTCAGTTTCTCTGTATGTTTCCATATTTGATTCTTTACTTCAGCTGCTATGAGTTGACAGATATCTTTTTTAATTTCAAAAATTAATTCTGCTCTGAGTTCCTCTATGCCTTTTTGCTGTTGTTTTTTTACCTCTGACACTGTTAATTAATTCATTTCAGCACTTGTTATGGGTGGGTTCTAGGCCTGAGATTGAGTTTTGCTCCTTGTCTTTCTTACGTTGTATAGCACTGACCTCCGACTTTTGACATAGAGCGTTGGTGCAGTTATAACCTTAGTGCCAACTCAAATTCAGCTGTAGCTCTATTAAGTTTGAGTTTATCTAGTTATGCCTGGCTTGGGTCTAGCTGTTGTGTTCAGCTCCTTCCTGCTGCAGCCCTTGGAAGGGAACCTATTGGGCCCCTCTGGTACAATAGTGAACCTGTGGTGTCCCTCTGCTGTGCCCATGACCCAGGGAGCACAGAAGCTCTCCCACACTCTAGCCATGTCTGGGCTTGGACTAAATATGAGGGTACCTAGAGAGTTGCAGAAGTTCTCACTCACTTGGCAGGTTTGGGAACAGAAGCTCCACAGGGTTTCAGGGGTCCAGTCGGCATAGTAGAGAGTCTCACTCAAGCGGGTGCCTGAGTTTTGGTCTGGAGGAGTCCTGAGGGCTCAGGGCAGCTGGAAACTCTCCCATACATTTGCTGTGCTGGGTTGGGCTAGTAGTAGGTACCTGGGTTTCTTTCAACAGCTTCATTTATTTAATATGTAAAACCAAAATTGTTCTAGGAGGAAGGGTTAATTCTAAGTTTCTTAAAAAGTCATGATGGTTTAATGATAACATAGTAAGACATGATGCATAAAATCATAAATGATCTCCTTGCTACTCAGATGCGTCAAGCGGACAAAATCACCAATACAAGAATTAAAAGTTGAGCAATTTATTCTGGTTCATAGGATTCAGTCCATGGTTTGTCAGCTGCAAGGCAGGAAAAGCACAGTGGAAAGGCATGGCTGGCCCTGCTCCCAAGGCATGCTGAGACAGCCATTGTAGACTATGTGTGGTGGTGCATCTGTAATCCCAGCTCGTGGGAGGTGGTAAACAAGCAGATCACTGTGAGTCCAATCTAGTAGTGATACCTTGAACATCCCGTAGATCCTTCCCTAAAATAAAGAGAAAAGAAAAGGTATGGCAAAATAAAAGCTGTTCTGGTTGGGGAAATAGCTCAGAAGCATAAGCACCTGGCTTTCAAGCACAAGGTCCCAAGTTTGATCCTGATACCACAAAAAAAAAAAAAAAAAAAAATAAGTGAAAGAAAGCTGTTGTACCCTTGGCATCCAGGAAGAAGAAAAATCAAAGGAGGATCCAGGGATGAGAATAAACACTTCAGGTCCCAATCAGAGTGATCTCACCCCTCTTCTGTGTAGGACACATCATCTAACAGGATATTCAACCATAAGCTCATCAATGGATAAATCCACTGATTAGTATAGCACTCCCTTGATGCAGCCATGTCTCAAAAGCCCTCACTCTACACATGAGATTCTAGGGCCAATGAGATAACTCAGCAGACTAAGTACCTGCTTTGGCAAGCTCAGGGACCAGGGTTTGATTCCCAGTCATGCATGCCATACTGGCCCCACCCCTGGGGCACATTGAGCCGGTGCCCAAGTCCAGATGTGGTTGAGCATGCCTGTGATCCCAGCTCTGAGGAGGCTGAAAGCAAGAGGATCACTATGAGTCCAAGTTTCATGGTGAGACTCTGTACCAAATACATGAAATGCAAATAAGTAAAATAAACATGAGATTTTTGAGAGAAATTTTTAGATTTCAATCATAACAGACACAAATCGATGGATGGATGGATGGATGGATGGATGGATGGATGGATGGATGGACAGAGAGAAAATTGGGGGATACTTACTATAATAAATTGATTCATGTTCTTATAAAAGGAGAGATTCTGATTATCTGAGCAAGAGTGATGGAAGAACTGACAATTTAGTTTCAGTCTGAACTTGCATGTCTGAGGACCAGGACAGGAAGTGGTGCAGTTCTCATCTGAAGGCTGAGCTTTGAGACTGAAGAGAACCAATATCTTGGCTTGAGCCCGTAGTAGGGAAAACGCAGTCATTTCACAGAACAAAGGCAAGATAGAGCAGTAACCAATGCTATGGAGTGGGTTTTTTTTTTTTAATCATTCTTATTCACAAAGACAATAGGCCAGCCTGAAAATAAAGCTCACCATTTGGCTATGATCATAGCACAGTTTCAGAGAGCTATAAATGAAAAGCTCTACCAAGTCCTCTAAGGTAATGTTAGAACACCAGCAGAAGGAAGCAAAACACCGGTTGGATTCTCTTAAGCACTTTGCACTTCCTGATTCTCGTGCTTCCTGGGAGCCTGCTCCAGGGGACAAATGTACCTTGCTAGCAGGTAATGCTTTGTCCAGCCTGGAGACAATGCTGAGACCTCACCCACACAGATGACTCCCAACAATGTATCTGTTCCATGCAAGCAGTGTCTTATACTGCTGCCAGACCAGAGCCAGAGTCAAGTGTTTTACCAACAAATGCTATCCTGGTTTGGAGAGAAATCATTTGCCAAAGAACTGTGGAACATAATATACCCAGTACTACACTTTAAAAGCAGTGAACTAGGTTTACAGAAGGCTGGATAAGAAATGGTTTCTTGAGGTAGGAGAGCTCTCTCGTGGCTTGGGAATTAATGTACAAGCAAAGAGCTACATTTGGTCTTAGTACAGCTCTGAGAAAGTGTCTTGAAACACAAAATGTGTTTTGAAACGAATACACTTGAGCCCCAGTTGACAAAATGAATTTATCCCTTTTGCTTTTCCTTTCTGCCATATGAGGGGACAGCACTGACCTCTCTGTGTGAGGCACAGCACCAAAGTGCCATTTGTAAACTCCTCAAATACATTCATCAAATAGCCAATTTGCAAACAACCTAATGTTGGATGTCTCAGCCTCCCAAAGGGTGGGAAATTTCTCCACTTAATGAAGTTTTGTTACAGTAGCAGGAATAAACTAAAACAGAGATAGGATGTCACTGAACTACTTCATATAATTGGCAATAATAAAATTCAGGAATTGCAAGACAGGGTAGGATGCAGGGTACTAGAAGAAAGCATGATGGCTATTACTACCATAATTAAAAGCAAATCTGAAGTGACAGTTATCTACAGAAAACAAAAATCTCCATCCATGGCTAGTAGACAGTGGCATTCCAAGGAATCCTTAAATATGCAACATATAAGGGTACTATTTCATAATAAAGGATAACAATGAAGGAATTGTTCATGTAAGGAGATTTGGTGTGGTATTTTTCTTTTCATTGTTTTGTCATCCAGTATTAACTGTAAACAGTGTTCCTTTTCCCAAACACTAAAACCTGAGAAGAATGGTGATCAGGAGCTTAGACACTCATCGATGGGCCTTGGGTTTCTCCATCAAGTAAGCAAATCAAAAGTGCTGTAAGTGCTTCTATAACAGAAAATGCCACCTACCCACCAGCATACTTCAGTTTCTTAGTTGCCAAGGTGATAGTTCCTGTTTCAGTTTTGGTTGCTCCTGCTTCTTACAAATGACTGGTCCCTGTGATGAACAGCTGGTCACCGTGATGCGCACTACATAAACCAATCCCCAACTGGCAAGCCATTCTGCCTCTGTACTTCCTGCTTGCAAATTCCCAATTTACAAGCCATTCTGCTTCTGTGATACTTTCTTGCTTATCTCATATAAGACCTAGCCTATAAGCGATCAGGGCCTGATATCATGGCAATGATCCCAATCAGTGGTTATCCAAGTAAACATATCTTCCTCAGAGCCCTGGAGGTATTTTGGTCTTTCTCCTTGTGATTTTACTACCACAAGTGAGAAAAGTCTAGATCAGGTGGAAGAGAGAATACAATCATGTGCTGTAGCCTCACTGTCAACTACAGCAAGGTGACTGTGATACTTTTCCGCAAGTCTCCGGTTTTAAGGTGACTTTAAAAGATAAAATGTAAATGGGTACCACTTTCAGGATGCAGTCACAAAATACAGTGGCCTGACATGAAATGTGAGGTTGGAGGAATAGCTCAGTGATGGAACACTGTCTCACAGGCATGAAGTCCAGTTCAATCAAGAGAATTGCAATGGGTGAATGAATAATCAAGTAAGTGATCCCAGGAGTAGATTGTAGAGAATGTTTCCAGGCTCAATTTCTATGATGATGGAGATGGCTTGACAAAAATGCCAATTGAAAAATCTCTGTGTCTACGCCTATGACGTGTGAATGGCCACTTTTCCCAGGTGCGCAGTCCTACTTGCCCAGCACTCTCCGCCAGCAGGAGCAGCTCCCAACACTACACTAGGGAAGCGGTTATACATGTCCACATATCCCCACCATTCACGTGAAATGTTGCATTTTGTGATAAAGCTTTGAGAGGCAATTTGAATAACTCCTTAGCATACAGATAATTCACTGATTTAAAATGTGCCACTAAACCATGTAATATAATGATTTCTGTTGCAAACCTAGATGTGTGTAGTCATCGCCACAAGTTTAGAACATTTTCATCACCTCAAAATGAAACACCACAGTGCTCAGGTCCCCTCTCCCAGTCTCCTTATCTCCCTCCCAGGTTTCACAAACTTACTTCTTATACTTATGAATTTGCCTATTCTGAACATTTCATATGCATTACTTGGTGCTTTGTTGTTGGAAGAAATACCTAAGAGAGGCCAATTTTTTGAAAAACAAAGTTCAAATCTAGCTTATAATTCTGCCAGCTTCAGGCCAAGAGCTACAGCTCTGGGCTTGGAACATCAGGTCATGTGTGGTGGAGGCTCATGGTTGCAGAAGAGGGCTGGTCATTTCATGGTGGAAAATCAAAGAGAGCACCAGTGGCCAGAGCCCCACTGTCTTTGAGGGCAGCTCCCCTCAGCCTGCCCGCAAGCTTCCACCACTTCCCAATAGGACCAATCTGAGTGATTAATCCTCTAGCACCGCACCCTACAAAACAGTCCAGATACTAAATACAGCATCATACAAATGGTATCGCACAATAAGTGGTTGTTACAGTTTGTGTCTGGGTGTCTCCCCAACCCGAAGCCTCATGCAGTCATTGGGCAGCTTCTAGAATTTGTGATTAATTCATGATATGAGGCTGGGATTATGAGTGTCAGTGCTATACTTCCCCTGAAGTAAGTAATCTGCATAAAATATAGGGAAGGGAAAGACTAGCTAACTGTTGCAACTGATGCTCCCTACTATGCACTTTGTCATTTTGTACCCCATGAACAGTTGCCTTCTGCCATGTGCCAGGGTGCCTTGGAGCCAGCAGAGTATGGACTGAAACCTCCTCTAGTGAGCTAACTAGACCTTTTCTCCCTTCATTTTTGGTGTTGGGTATTTTGTCCCAGCAATGAGAGAAGAGTAACTGAAACAGTGGTCTTTGTCATTGGCACCTTTCAGCTCACATGTTTATCCATGTTGTAGATTTATCAGAACTTCAGGATTCATATGTAGTCACTCACGTAACTTCTTTCTATATATCTCATATCTTTTGGCACTCTATTTCACTTTTATTGTTTTTTGCATTAAATATTTTCTGAAGTATCACTTACATTTGTTTCATAATATATGCAGAACAATGTTTTAGCAAGCTATTTGATGATCGTTCTGCAACTTGCCATATATAGCCTCACCTGTTAGAACCTGATCCAGGTGTGTATTAAGCTACTCCTAGTGAAATACAGAAAGATTACACCTACATCATGGCTTGCATCTCGATGTCCACCCAAGGCCTCATGCACTCACAGGTGGAATGTGTGAGGTTGGGGTTAAGGGCATGGTACTAGATTAGTCTGCTGATTGGCTTCTAAGCAACTGTGCAGGGATTTTCATTCAAGCAGACAGATAATACCAGATTTCTAACCTAGATACTGAATAGCAAAAGATGAAAAGCACTTCGTGTAAGGTAGGCAGGCAGCTTCCAGAACTAAATAAACATAAGGAAACAATAAAGGGCTAGAGATAGTATCCAGCATTGTATTTAGGTTTTGGAATATTGTGAAATAAAATGGATACAGATGACACTAATGAGTATTTTTCAGAACTAGGGATTGAACTCAGGCCCTTGTGCTTGCCAGGCAAGCACTTATTCTATTGAGCTACTGCCCCCAGATGACACTAATGAACAAAACTGGGTTTAACATGGCAGCAGTAGCCAAAGGGGTGGTTTTGGCCATATGCAGAACAATAAATCCATTCAGCCACACCTGGAACTATATGCAGAAGAATATTTTCACATACTTCTAGGTGTGGCTGGATGGATTTACTGAAGACAGAGGAGTCTGGGTGTTACCATACTTCTGGGTGGTACCATCCAATAGGATCATGCCCCAGACATGTGTTGGGTTAACTGATGGTCAGTGTGGAGCACTGAGTTCAGTTGAGTCAGTGTGGTTTAGGTATGGAAGGCCCACCTGAGGATTGTTGCTAAAAGCATAAAAGCAGAACTGGAGGGAAGATGAGTGTTGTTTCTGAATAAGCTTCTTGGACTGGTTTTCCTGGTATGATCTCAGCTATTCACATTAGAGGAGCTTGGATCCTCGCTGTCACAGAGAAGGGCTGCAATTGTCTTTAGGGGAGCCCTGGTCCTTACCTTGGATGTCACTTCCTGGCTCCAGTGCAAATCCCTCAGCCAATTGCCACAGATCCTTCATTCCACTCATGCAGGTTTTAGCCTCCACCACTGACCTTTCGGCCTTTCCAGTACAGATCCTTAATAGAGGCTTGTAGGAGACATTGTCATAGGCTCTTGGCCTCCAGCTTGACTCTTAAAGTACACTGTTGTGAGATTCAAGCCCTCAACTGGATTCTTTGGGTCTCTAGTTCATGGACAACCCTCTTGCACTCTCTATTTGACTTTTTGGATGAATGTTATAAAATAATCCTATAAATTTTGTGTCCTGTATTAAGTTTATTCCTTTATAAATCCTAACTACAACAGGATAGGAAATAAAGGGAAAGGGAGACTTGATGCTTTCTGCCTCCTGTCTACTCTTGCCCTGGACTGTTTCTCCTCTGCCATACCCGCTGGCAGGCTGCCCTTCCTTGAAACTAGCAGACCATATACCTGAAGCCTCTAAAGCTCAGTGAAAACTAAAACTTTCCTCCTTTAACTTGTGTATTCTGTCCAAGCCAGAAAACACAACTACATGGTTCTATTATATTAATCCTTTCTTTTCTTCTTTTTTTCTTGCTGAAATATACATATGCTGAGCCTAAGCATTCTTCTTGTTTTAAACAGTTGTATTAAAAGCTAATGTATGTACATTCCTGTGGAAGAAATTATAATCATCTCTATGGGGGAAAATGTGATACATACATATATGATCAACTGGGGTAACAAATATATCCATCATTTCAAAACTGAATCATTTTTACATGATGAGAACTTTCATCCAGCTCTTTTGAGATAGCATAGCTTTGGAACTGAGAGTTACTCTGCTGTTCTGGAGAAAACCAGAACTAACTCTTCCTATGCACATGTATTGGGAGCCCCAATCTCAAAGATTTGCCTGTCCCCTGTGTCCTCTACACGTCCCAGTTTCTGCTGAACACAGTTGTACCTTATTCTTCTATAAAATTGACCCTTGGTGCCCAAAAATGACGCAGAACACGTGATCTTTGTCTCCTTGTGCCAGGTTTATCCCTTGACCCACGGACCCAGTTCCATTCACATGGTTCAGATGACAGTGTTTCATTCTTTTTACAGCCAAATAATATTTCATACTGTATATGTACCATATGTTTGTAGCTTTGTCTCTATTAAAATTTCCTTTGGATACCTACTATCATGGTTTGCCTGAAAATTCTCTTTATTAGTGTATCCAACCCTAATTCACAGTGACTGTCTTATTCATTCTTTTAATATGCTAATATATTCAATAAAATTATGATGAAGTCTTTCATAACTGAGAACTATTCCTACTCCTTCGAGTGTTCTTTCATTTCTGAATTGATTTCTTATCATTGATTTTAAAGCCTTATTCTCAGAGGAATAATTTCTTCATAATTCCTGCATGAAATTTCTTACTAAAGAGGCTAAGTACTCACTAAAGACATGATAAAAAAGATAAAGGTTCCTAGAGAGACTTGGAATAGATGTAGCTTCCTCAGAGGGAGCAAGCGAGACTGCACACAGAAGATAGATTCAGATTTGGGAATGTGCCATGGATAATGGAAAAGAAAACAAATGCCAATGGGAGAGTTCAGGTTAGAAAATGAGAATGCATGAAGTACAAACCTGCTTGAGGAATACAAGGTTAGCAATACCTAGTGCTAAAGTTTAAAGAGATAAGTCAGAGAGATAGCTTTAAAACACTTTTTGGAAAGCCTTTTCAAAGGATATGTTTAATTTGGTGAACAATGAAGGGTTACAAAAATAGTAACGATTTAGGAATTTGCCTCATTGCAGCTGTGCTCTTACAAATGCTATCCGAAATCATAGAGCTCCATCTCCATTCTTTGTCATGCCAAAACCACCCCTTTGGCTACTGCTGCCACGTTAAACACAGTGCTGTTCATTAGTGTCATCTTGGAATCTGTATCCATTTTATTTCACAATACTTCAAAACCTAAATACAATGCTGAATAGTGCATTCCAGATACTATCTCTAGCCCTTTATTGTTTCCTCATGTTTATTCAGTTCTGAAAGCATGCCCACCTACCTTACATAAAGTGCTTTTCATGTTTTTGCTATTCAGGATCCAGGTTAGAAGTCTGGTATTATCCGTCTGCTTGAATGAAAATCCCTGCACAGCTGTTTAAAAAAATGCAGATACCTAACAGAGAGGTGGCATTGTCAAACTTTATTATCAGAAATATTACCAGCCCACTGCACTTGAAATATGGGATGCAGATGTCCACCAATGAAACTTTCCAGGCCGTCCTCAAACTTTTGCAGTTACATCATTATTCCCTCTCCATAGGAAACTCATTTTTGCAGTTTTTATTTACATCGTTCATCCTCACAATAGTTTGGGTAAATAGTTAGGCCAATGTATTTACTAAAGATAGCCTTTATGAGGCAAGGAGTGATGAACAAATATGATAAGAGTTTAAATTAAAGATTATAATAAAAGGTACATTGACAAAATATAAGATAAGGGGGTTCAAACTGGAGGAGGAAGTAATATGAGGGGAATTAATTGCAACTTGACTTTTATTATAATAAATTTTAAAAATTTAATCATTCACTTTACATTTCATCCCATTTTTTATACATAATTTTTATTTTTATTTTTATTTTAGGGAAGGGTCTACAGGATATTCAGGGTTTCACTACTACATCGGACTCATAGTGATCCACCTGTTTACAGCCTCCCAAGAGGTGGGATTATAGACTTGTACCACCATGCCCAGTTTCAATTGCCATCTCAGTGTTCCTCACAGGTGGGACCTGCATGGCAAGCCCTGGGATTGAACTCCTGGCCCCTGTGCCTGCTTGCAGGAGCCTTAATCCACTGAGCTATTTGTCTGGCCCTCATAATTTTTAACAGAAAGTCTAAAACTATATCCCAAAGAAACTTTGAAAAGCGTACCTGATTTGAAACCTCAAAACTCATGAACAACCTCAGTTACTGTGAAACTTCAAACAGGAGGGTAGTGATTTCTAGGCCAGTCTCAGCAATTTAGTGAGATCTCTTCTCAAAATGAAAGCTAAAATGGGCTAGGTGCAGCTCCCCGAGGGCTTAATCTCCTGTTCTGCAAAGTCAAAACAACATCTGTGTTCAAATCTCAATTGTTGTTGATACTTTTGTGTCTGAAGAATTTATATAACTGATTTTGTTCAGACTCTGTAGTGTCTATATATCTATAAGTCTAATTTTCATGAGAACTACATACATTAATAGAAATAAAGTTACGTGGTGTGATTCTTTTATTATTAAGTAATAACTAAAGAAGAGTGCAACTTTTAAAATTCTCTTTAGATAAGTACAGTCATTTGGGTCTGTCAGTATATCTATCCTAACCTACAAAGAAATCCAGTCATGTCAAGTCTATGATCAACTAAAAAAAGATTTCTCTCAGTTCAAATAGCAGTAAATGTTGGAGCAGTGAGAGCTTACCTAAGTTACTTTTTTTGTGTGTTTGCTTGTTTTGGTGGAACTGGGGATTGAACTTGGTCCTTCAGCTTGCCAGGCAAGTGCTTATCCTACTGAGCCATCTCCTGGCCCCACTTACCTAAGTTCTGATTTCAGATGTATTAGATCATCATACATGCTACCTATATCAATGTCCCTATTTTAACAGGAAAAAAATTAAAAGGTAGTTCTCAGTCCTCAGAATGCGTAACACGATGATAATACTGCCAAGTAGGAAAATTATAATCAGTTGGAAAACACAAGCAGTTGAAGTCTATTTCAGCCCTTACAATAAAAATTATAAATGTAAAGTACTTAATATTTTACCCTACATAGACTTCTACATATGCTTATAACTAAAGTCCTGTGATTTTTTTTAATGTTCTACTATTGCCAACTTCTAATAAAAAATTTAAAATATCAACCACCTTCAAAATCACAATGTTTCAAAGCATCCAGGAAACATGGTTACCTGTCTGATTTCTTCAAAGATGAGACATATTTTCCTTTGATCTCAGTTCAAACACTGCAGACTATTTTCAACAATTTAAGGAATAGAAGGATTTCAAATCCAAAGGAAATATTTTGAATAGAGCAAATACAAAATATGAAATGAACGCTATGTGCACTTCAAGAGTTGAGAAGAACTTTACCACTTTCCAATAAGGAGAAGCCCGTGATAGGCAAAGCTTCTGCTGTTCTACGTCACCTCTCCCAGGTGCGGCACTGCTAAATGCTTTCAGTGCTTAAGAATTTCTGTCATTGTTGTCATGAATAATGTGCATTTGATGATGCTTGCCTGCCAGAACATGAACGAGAGGAAGGAAACAAAGAAAGCCTAGATTTCTGCATAGCACAAAGTCTTATCACCTGTTTTTTTATTTGTTTTTCTATTAATTCAGTTTTATAACTAGAACCTCATATATAATGCTTATGCCTTCCTATATTTTTCTTCACGGTTCCAGATAATCAATTCAATATCAATCTTACTTTAATTTTTCCAAATTATAAAAGCAAACTTCTTAGTTATAGAAGTTATGGTTGAGAAGCTCCATGCATTGATCCCTGCACCATATACCTCAACTCATCTTCATCTTTTTTCTTATCCTTCCTGCTTAAATTCCAAACACAATCACTAAAGTGATTTGTTACTATGCTTTGCTTTTCCTTCCCACCTTTTTCAGATGGCTGGCCAAAATCCTATAGATTTCCATTTATCTTTCATGCAAATTTAAAATTTGCTACATGAAATCATACTTTGACTTCATCATAGTGTGCTCATGATTATCAGTATTAATTGGGAAGTCGACTACCCATCAGTCTCATATTTCAGCATGATTGGTAAGATAGTCATAGCAATGACTGTTTCAGTGCCTTCCCCATAGTGATCAAACCCTTCACTCCTCTCATCTTTTCTTCTCTCAGCTAATGTTCTTAAATGCAGCACTGCTTTTTTAAAGATCTTGAAACCACAAAACGAGAATTTACCTTGTGTCCCCCCCAACCAAACGATGTACCTAACTTGAACCCACACCAACCTTCTGTCTTAACACTTGTTATCATGAAAGTTGAGATTGGGATTTCCTTCCTCCTAGAAGGTTAAAACGGCCATGGTAATATACACCCTGGTGTTACTCTTTGACTCTTCAGTGATCATGCATTCTTTCTACAAGTCATGTTCCTGCGTAGTCACTCATCCTCTGACTTCTCTATATTAAACAGATACAAATTTCTCAAATCCCATATTCCTTTCCATATCCTATTCAACTATATCATTCTTTTCAAGTCAAATTAATTGGAAGCAATTTTTGTGCATACTAAATTATCTCCTAAGCCCACATCAAATCTATATTTACTTTCCATCTGACTTTTACATTACACATTGACATTAAAATGGCTGTTCATTTTTTTACTTTTATTTTATTTTATTGAACTACAAATGTCAATCAGACAGTTTCACAACACCTTAACAAGACAGATTCGACAAATTAATACATTGCAAACTGTTCTCACAATGTTCTGGCATCATACAAGGTGCATACACGATATCACACCTACAGATATTATTTTAACAGATGTCTCTTATCAGCAAATTAAGAGCGTAGCTGCCTACCTATCCCATTCCCTATACCTGAATCACATCAAAAATTCATCAATTATTTTCCTAGTGGATGACCGTAGTACTAGAAGCCAACACAATATCCTGTCCAACCACCACCAGTGCAGATCTTGCCTCCCAAAGGATTACGCAGAAGTACAGCACCATCTATCCCAACTGCACTGTCCATACACACACATCACGATTCTTTCCCTCTACACCCCTTCCTTTGTCTACACCTGTCAAAGGTGGGCACTCCATTGTCATTCAACTAACTTAGGTGCTTGAACTCAACACCACAGTCCAACACAGTCCAGCATTCCACAACATTAGTGAGTTTTTCAAAGAAGTTGTCGACCATAGCCATTTAAAGCTCAGCTTAATATTATGGCCCCACGATGTATACTACATTTTTATACTTTTCTGCTGGATGGTTAAGACCTAGATAGATCAAGACTTACATACTAACACATGAACTTTGTATTTCTTATGTGGTCAGTGAAGTCCTCTCAGGGTTTATCTTGTAGACCTGTACATTATTCTGTAGATCCTTTGTCTGTGTCATCCATGTTCATGAGTCACGGCCAATACTTGACCAGTTTGCTCTCTGTGAGAGCTTCAGAGAAAGTTTTCTCTTCCTGTGACTCTCCCCAGGTACACTATAGAACTTCAATCTCTTTCCTCTGTGGCTCCATAATCTCCTTGTTCAGAAAATTTGGAGCTCACCTGAATTTCATGATGTTGCAGTACAGGTTCTCCTATGTCCTGAGTCTTCGCTGAACTTGAAAGGCTAGGGCCAAAATGTTGGCTGGCCTTGTGGCTCTTCTATTTCTCCAACTCTGATTTGTGATCTTAGGTTGTTAAGCATCCAGAAGAAAAGCTGATTAGTATCCTGCAGCATATGCCATTCACTTTGCCTTATCTGACTCAATTGATTTTAGTTGTTGTACGTTTCCTTTTGTATTTCTGCTTTTCGCTTGTTATACTAGGGAGACTATACAATATTTATACATGTGTGTCTGGTTTATTTCACTTATGAGTATATGTTCAAGTGGCATCCACTTCAGTATAAATGCTTCAAACTTATCATTCTTAATAGCTGAGTAATGCTATATTATATAGAAATACCACATCTTTTTCAACCATTCCTCATGTGATGGACATCTTGGTTGTTTCCAAGATTTTGCTATCACACATTATGCTTCTATAAACATAGGTACACATATCTTTATGATACAATGTACCCATATCCTTTAGGAAAATTCCCAGTAGGGGGATTTCTAGACCTACTCTTTTGAGGAGTCTCCACACTGACCTCCACAATGCTTGCACCAATATACATTCCTACCAGCAGTGGAGAAGAGTTCCCTTTTCCCCACATCCTCTCCAACACTTGTTGGTGATTGATTTCCTTATGATAGCCATTCATTCTGGAGTGAGATGGTATCTCAGTGTTGTGTTTATTTGCATTTCAGGGATAGCTAGTGATGTGGAGTATTTTTTCATATATTTATTTGCTTATTTAATTTTGTCCTCTGAGAAGTATGTATTCATCTCATATGCCCATTTCGGAATTGGGTCTTTAAATTTGAGGGCCCTGTTATATCTTAGTTCTTTATATATTCTAGACAGTAGTCCTCTGTCTGATTGCTTATTAGTTAGGATATTTTCAAAATTTGTGGGTTATCTTCTCACTGTGTTGGCAAATTCTTTTGATGTGCTGAAACTCTTCAAGAAGAGTTGATCCCAGTTGTTGATTCTTTCAAGTCTTTCCCATTTAAATACATGTTTGTTCACGAACATTTTACCTACCCCTATGTCTTCAAGAGTTCCTCCTACTTTCTCTTCCAGGAGATTGAGTGTTTCTAATTTAATGTTTAGATCTTTAATCCATTTTGACTTTAACTTAGTGCATGGTGATAGAGCTGGGTCAAGTTTCAGTTGTCGGCATGTAGAAAGCCATATTTTCCAGCATCACTTGTTAAAGAGGCTATCTTTCTTCCGGTGAGCTTATGTAGCCCATTTGTCGAAGATCAGATGGCTGAGTGTGATCGTAGATGCCTGTGCATCTTCTAATCTATTCCACTGATCCTCAGGTCTATTTTGTTGCCAATACCATGTTGATTTTATCACAGTGGCTTTGTAGTATAATTTCAAATCAGGAATTGTGATGCCTCCTGCTTTGTCCTTATTGGCCAAGATTGCCTTTGCTATTCTAGGTCGTTTGTGGTTCCAAGTAAATTTTAGCATTGATTTCTCTACACCTGGGAGGCATGTTGGTGGCAGTTTGATAGGGATTGCATTAAATCTGTACAGCAATTTTGGTAGTATGGCCATCTTCACGATGTTGGTTCTTCCTATCCAGGAGCATGGAATATCTTTCCATTTTCTGAAATCCTCTATAATCTCTTTTCTTAGGGTGTTGTAATTTTCCGTGGAAAGATCTTTGACTTCCTTGGTTAAGTGAATTCCAAGGTATTTCATTTTCTGCGGTGCTATTGTAAAAGGTATTGTTTATATTGTTTCCGTATCAGTGTGCTTGTTATCTGTGTAGAGGAATGCTACTGACTTTTGAGTATTGATTTTGTATCCTGCTATGCTACTGAATTTCCCTAATAGTTCTGGTAGTTTCTTGGTGGAATTTTTGGGGTCTTCCAAGTAAAGTATCATGTCGTCTGCAAATAGTGATAATTTAACTTCTTCTTTATTCTTTTTCACTTTATTTCTCCCTCTTTTCTAATGGCTGTTGCTAAGAATTCCAAGACTATATTGAATAGGAGGAGTGATAGAGGACGTCGTTGTCTTGTGCCTGATTCAAGAGTAAAAGATTTCACTTTTTCCCCATTTAGGATTATATGAGCTTTTGGTTTGTCATAGATGGCTTTTATCAAGTTCAGATAGAGTCCATCTATTCCAATTTTCTGTAGGACTTTGAACATGAATGAGTTTTGAACTTTGTCAAAATATTTCTCTGCATCAATTGAGATGATCATATTTTTTTTAGATTTCAGTCTATTAATATAGTGTATTACATTTATAGATTTTCGAATGTTAAACCATCCTTGCATCTCTGAGATGAATCCTACCTGGTCATGGTGGATGATCTTCTTGATGATTTACTGTATTCTGTTTGCCAGGATTTTGTTGAGTATTTTTGCATCTATGTTCATGAGGGAGATTGGCCTGTAGTTCTACTTTTTGGTTGTATCTTTCCCTGGTTTTAGAATCAGTATTATACTTGCCTCCAGAAATGATTTGGGGAGGACTTTTTCTTTTTCAACTTCATGGAAGAGTTTGTGGAGTGTGGGGATTATGTCTTCTATAAATTTTTTGTAGAATTCAGCTGTGAATCCATCAGGACCTGGACTTTTCTTTGTCAGTAGGCTTTTTATTATGTTTTGTATTTCATTGGCTGTTATTGGCTTATTGAGAGTTATTATATTTTCTTGATTCAGTTTTGGTAATTTGTACCTTTCAAGGAATATGTCCGTTTCTTCTGTGTCTTCTATTCTGTGAGCATAAAGATTCTTGAAGTAACTATTGATAATCTTCTGAATTTCCACTGGGTCTGTGGTGATTTCACCCTTTTCATTCCTTATCGCTTGTATTTGAATTTTCTTTTGCCTCTTTTTGATGAGGTTGGCAAGTGGCTTATCAGCTTTATTTAGTTTTTCAAAGAACCAACTTTTTGATTTGTGGATTCTTTGAACTGTTTTTTTCATTTCAATTGAGTTAATTTCTGCTCTAATCTTTATGATTTCTTCCCATCTTTGTGCTCTGGGTTTTGTTTGCTCTTCTTTTCTAATTGTCAGAGGTGCAACATTAAGGTGCTAATTTGTTCCCTTTCTGTTCTCCTAATGTGTGAGAAAATGGCTGTTCTTAAAGGCTCTAATTATATGTTCTGTTCAAGCTGAATTTTTCACTTGAATAATTCTATTTAGCCTCAGAGAGTCACAAGTTTTGCTTTCCAGAATACCTGCCATAGTATTATTTTAAGTATACTACTAAAATAATGCTCCATAACATAGACTGAGAATGCATCAACATTGACTGTGATTCAATACTTATTTCTTGTACCAAGGTAGATCATTATGTGGTGATACAACTAAATGAATATTCTTACCTAAAAGTATTAAGCTTTAGTACTCTGCTTTCCTCTCCCTGAAACAAAATACTCAACACCTAAAACTTAAAGGCAGAGAGGTTTAGTTTGGCTAATGGTTTTTGAGAATACAGTCCATAGTAAGCAGATGCTAAAGCAGAGACATCGTGGCAAATGAGAAAGCAGAGAAAAGTGACTTAGTTCACAATCTTTGGTGAGTGGAATAAGAGAAGAGTGTCAGAAAGGGAGAGAGAAGGAACCACATATAATACTTGAGGTCAGAGCACTACAACCCACCTACACAAACCCAGAGGTCTGCCTTCCAAATCTCCTATGCAAATCCCAAACCAACAAAGTTGACAACTGAGCTTACCTGCCACAGAAATTTTACTATTGTAGCTGTTGCATATAAGACTAATTTATGTAACTGCTTTCATCTATTTTATATTAATCTTCTCTCTGTCTAAAGCCATCTGAATTCTGGTCATGTTTGTTCATGCCTAAAATCTCAGCACTAGAAAGACACAAAACAGGAGGATCACTATGAATTCAAGCTGCATAGTAAGACCTTGCACACACACAAAAAGAAGCTGAATTCCACTTCAAGATAATTAGTTGTCATTTCCTTTTCTTATTTAATTTTATCCTGCTGTCTCTATATTATATAAAGAAATCTTGTCTTTTCCAACAGACCAAATTAAGCATCTTCCATGCAGGATAGAGTAAAGTTTAATGAAAAAGGTTGAAATCTCTTCAATAACTTATAGTCAAAACTTTTCTTGTTAACCATTCCCCATCATTCTTTGATCTTTTATGCATAAGTGAAAGAAGGAATGAAGAAACAAGGACTTGCCTGATGTCTTACTTTACCAAGAATATGTCAAGAAAGAAAAATTAGAATTGTTAGAATGAAATATTGGTAGAATTTTATGATCTTGAAACTCTGCCCTTTTTAGTAGAAGTCTAAGTAATTAGAATTCCAGAATCTTTATTTAACTTTGCTTTGGTAGAGAATTAGGAAGAACACAACTGTGAAATATCATGTAATTGCTTTCTGATTCGATGTGCCATTTTAATTAATTTAGAGTTAAATTCCCTTACTAGAAGATAAAATGGCAAGGTTCATATCTTCCTTTGGCTTTCCTGTTCCCCTAAGAAGGAGATGGAAGGATGCTCAAACTTTTAATTTCAAATTTTCCAAGCTAATGAAAATTTAAGGCTAGCACAAGTTTTGTATTTTCAGGTAAGATACACTGTATCTTACCTGAAAGGTTATTGGAGTACCAAATACATTTTTAGGTTGTCTCAAAGATGTTTCTCCTCTTGACAAATTAATACAGATTCTTAAGAAAACATTACAAAACTAGTTTTGACTCAGTTTTGTGATTATCTTTATAAAGCCATTGGTACTTATCTGCCACTAGCATATTTCCCTATTGAACCCAAGAAAATGCTCTGACTCAAAGTCAAAATCCAGATCGTTACCATCTGTATCCAAGACTGTGGCATAACTAAAGCTTGGTTTCCTCATGGCCTCACCTTGAACCCTGGGCTTTGAGCCCCATCATTCCTCACATATTTATAGTTTTGCTCTTTGGATCATTCGGATCATCAGTGCTATGCTTATGTAGTCCTTCGTCTGCTCCAGATCATTCCAGAACACAGTACGTTCTCCTGAGGATGACTGCTGCCCATTTCTCTAGAGTCATGCTGTCTATGCACACATATCTGGCAAGTGACTCACAGCCTTCTCTCTCCCAGATAACTACTTGTGCCTTCATCCTCTGAGGATCAATTAAGAAAATTTCACTTATGCCCACCCACTTTCTGGTAGATATTCACTTGGTCACATATCCACACCATGGAGTAACTAATTAAACCAGAACTCAGCGAGCATTGTCTACAAAGAAACAGACA
Source organism: Ctenomys sociabilis (assembly GCA_004027165.1). NCBI lineage: Eukaryota > Metazoa > Chordata > Mammalia > Rodentia > Ctenomyidae > Ctenomys > Ctenomys sociabilis. The sequence goes on along the minus strand of PVKA01001091.1, from coordinate 83,095 downwards.
GTAAATATGGTTGGCATTGCGAGCCGTATTGTCTCTGTGGGGACTACTCTTCTCAGCCAGCATCAGTGCTGTCGCTGCAGTTTAAGAACAGCTGTACCCAATTCTTAAGTGCTAAGTGTGGCTGTGAAAACATTCTTCCTTACAAAAACTAGCTGTGCATCAGAGGTGACCCGTAGGTCCCGGAGAGTTGGCCCTTCTTCTACACTCATGGCTAATACAGTCAGACTGTTGTGAGCAAAAAGGCATGATTATTAAAGCTGAGCTGACATGTGTCCAAATACTGGTGCTAGCAATTTATATAATTTGGAGCAAGTTGCAATCCCTCTTTGGCTCTATTTTATCACTTGTTAAAACATTACAGCCTCTCATAAGTTCTGTGAATATTAAAGGATAAATTTTTATAATGATAAAGCCATATTTCTATTTTTTGAATAATGATTATTATTGCTTTCAATGGTAAGCAACCATTGAAAGCAATAATAATTTCCTTCAACATCTATCTCCTGAATGACTGAGATGTTTGTGCCTCTCTAAAGGAGATCACTTTTAACCTAAAGGCTGTGATTTGAATCTATCTCCCCAGAGGTTGTGTGCTGGAGGCTTGGTCCCCAAAGTGACAGAACTGGGGTGTGCTGGGAAAGAGAAACAGGACATCATGATGGGAGGGTCTTAGGGCAAGGCAAGGGAAGGGACTCAAACAGTTCTCCTGTGAACCCTGATAGTTCTCCAGACAGGATTCTTCAGAGGTCTCAACATGACCACATGCAAGAATTTTAGTCCAAATCAACAAGTGTGCAGCTCTCTGCAAAGACAGAAAAACATCAGGGAGTCAGTAGAATGCAACTGAAGCGAGCTAGCAACCACGAGAAACCTAGAAGTATTGGGATTTAGAATAAAGTCTGAGGAGTAATACATATTGGTAAGACAAAAGGCTTCCCAGTGGTGGGTGGGGGCAGGGAGAGAAAAACCTCAGGAACCCTTCTGAAGGTTGACTTTATTCTGAAACAGAAACACAGCCAAGATGGCGTGGTGGCACATGCCTCTATTCCCAGCACTTGAGAAGCTGGTGCATAAGGATTGCTGTGCATTCGAGGCTAGCCTGGGCTACTTAGTGAGTTCAAGGCCTGCCTTCTGGGCTTCATAGTGAGACTCTGTCTCAAAAAAAAAAAAAAAAGAAAGAAAAAAGGCTGGCCAGATAGCTCAGCAGATGAAAGTACCTGCTTAGGCAGAGCCTAAGGTTTGGTCCCCAGCACCACAAACTATGCTGGCTCCAACTCCGTGGGGCACTGAGTCAGGGATTGAGATTCTCTGTGTGGTGACTTGCCCCTGTAATCCAACTCTTGCGAGGCTGAAAACAGGAAGGATCACTATGATTCCGTTCTACATAGTGAGAGCCTGTACTAAATACATTAAAAATAATAATAAAATATTTTAGAAAGAAAAGAGAAAATAAAACCCAAGCAAAAGGGAAGCCTGAATTCAGTCAAAGGTCCAGGGACAGGGGTGATAATTCCTAGCATTTCTCTCAAGATTTTGAAAATATCAGGCCAAGGAGCATTGCTCAATCCCTGCTTAGGAGAAGATGCAGAAGATGGACTTAGAACAGAGGGGCAGGGGAGTCATCATAAGTTACTTCCTCCTTCTCCTCCTCCTCCTCCTCCTCCTCCTCCTCCTCTTTCTTTGTTGTTGGCAGAACTAGGGATTGAACTCAGACCCTTGCACTTGCCAGGGAAGCAGTATTCTACTGAGCCATCTCTGCAACCCCTCTCCTACTTCTATGAGTACCCTGGAAAAGCAAAATGAAAATCAGTGTTTTATACATTTCCAGGAATGACAATGAGTTCTTTCTAGGCAGACAGTGAAATCCTCCCCAGCAGTGAGCTCAGGCCCAAAGGAATGATGATACTGAAAAGTAAAATCAAGGGGTCAGGAGAATCAAGACTGCCTCATGGAAGGCTGGACTCAGTAGCAAGTTCTGGTAGTGCAAAAGCCAGGGGTGGCAAGTGCATGGAGCCAGAGGCACAGAGAGACACAAGGAAACTCTAAGCTAAATTAACAAAAGAAAAAGAGCTCTACCTAGATCAACTTTCACATGTGAAAGGCAAAGATGTAACAAATACCACTGAAGTTCAGGAGATTATTAGAAACCATTTTGAAAACTTATATTCTAATGTATTAGAGACCCTAGAAAAAATAAACAAACCTCAGACACATATGGGCTATCAAAATTGAACATAGAGCATATAAAAACAGTCAAAACAGGGTAACAAGCAATGACTTTGGCCAAGAATTTAAAAAACAAAAACAAACAAACAAACAATGCTGAATCCTTGTAAAAATGCAGGATAAAAGGAATCCTCCTCCATGGTTAGGAGACCTGTAGTCTGTGGGCCAGTGTGAGCAAGCACAGAACTTTCTTAGTACATTTAAGAACTTTGTTAGACTGATGGTTAGGGGGAGTATAAACTTATACAACTGCTATAGATACCAGTGTAGTAATTCCTCAAAACACTGAACATACATAAACTATTTGACACAGCTAAAACACTCCTTGTTATATTCCCAAGCAAATTAAAGATATATTATAGTGAATTATGTGCACCCATGTTTATTGCTAAGCTGTGGAAATAGCTTACATGCCCATCATCGGGTAAGTGGATAGACCATACCCGGCGCTGACATACAGTGGAACGTTGGCCATAAACAAGTACGAAATTGTGTAATTTGCAGAAAAGTTGATGTAACTGAAGTCCTTCAAATTAGATGAAATAAACCAGGCTTGGAAAGTTCAATATTATGTATTTTCTCTTATATGAGCAATCTAACCAATAAAAACAGATGACGAGAAATTAGAAGTAGATTTTTAGAGATAGGGAGAGAGATCAGGGGCAAGTTAGAGGAGAGAGTGAAAGACAGTTGAGATGAAAATTACTCATATTAACATTGCTTTGGATTACTAACATGCACCCAAGAAAAATGGAGTTATAGCTTCCTAAGCCAGACCCCACCCAGGTCTCTCTGGCTTCCAGTGTAGAAATGACATACCTCACTCCTTTGCACATTTCCAATGTTTCACTGGCTATGAAGTTAAGCAGAACAGAGAGCTGTTATAACAGAGCCAATCCAGCTACCATGTCCTTGAACTTCAAAAATGGTGAGTTAAGTTAGTCTCTTTTCTTTGTAAAATTAGATTGTCTTGCACCAGCTGCTCTGTTGCAGTAACAAGCCTGGCTAATGCACTATGCGAAGCACAAATAAATGTGAGACTTCAGCTACCTGAGCAGTATTCAAGGTGTATTTTGAAGATAGGAAAAAGTCTTATTTTATAATCTGTCAGTTTTTACTTTGCCAATCAGACTCATTTTAGTAAGGTAAATGATACCCAATATAAATGTGCCAAAATCCTATGATGCAATTTTTATTTTATGTGATCTTCATGGAGAAAATATTTAAGATCAATTAAGATGATTGTGTGGTTCTAACTACATAATGTTTTATACTTATTGATTTGTATTTGTTAGATGCAATTTATAAAAATTTTTGAATCTACTTTTGATGAATTGGATACTAAAGGCCTATATCATAGTCATACCATGTTACCATTTCCAAATTTCCATTAGAACAATAACAGAAGACACTGTTAATAGAATCCATTCATCATATATCCTAGCACCTAAGCCAAATAGTAGCATTAATAAAAGTTGCATATGCTGCATTTTACCCAAAAATACAACTCATTGACTGAATTATTTTTCAGATGAAGCATAACATATTAAGGAAATTGTAACTATGGATAGAAAATTGATATTTGAGCCCAGGGAATATTGATATTTTGGTTACATTGTCTAAATATTTTCCTGCATATTATGGCTTGGAAATTGAGAGCCAATTCATAGCATTTATATATTTCCTATAAAGCTTTATCCAGAATATCTACAGTGGTTTGGAGGCAGACAAGACCCTCAAAGCCTCAAGGGTTTGGAAAGCGATTGGATTATGGAGCATTATAGCTGGCTTGTTCCTAGGAAGTAGGCTTTAGTAGGCAGAGGATGATCCCTGGAAGGTGTCTCCCTTTCTCTACCTTTCTTTCTGTTTCCTGTATAGCACGACATGAACAGATTTCCTCTCCTTAGGCTTTTCCACCAATTCTTTTAAAGATGAACTTAAGTGTAAGGGGGTGGTAGCTCATGCCTGTAAGCTCAGCACTTCAAAGCTGAGGCAGGAGGATGGCTGTGAGTTCAAGGTCAGCCTGGACTACAAGGTAAGCTCAAGCCCAGCCTGCATCGTACAATGAAGCCCTGTCTCAAAAATAAAATAAAATAAAATAAAGATGAGCCAAAATCCACCTCTCTCCTCTTAAACCATAATCATTGAGTATTTTTTCCTGGTGTCTTGGCTTTGTCTGGATGTCTCCCAAAGTCTCATGCTATCATGAGCCTGGGGACTTTCAGAGGTGGCTGAATCTAGGGTGTGTGGCACTGGGGTCGAGTGTGTGTGACTACTAAGTCAGTCTGTGATTGGCTTGGCACCCTTATGGTTAGGATTAAGGGTGCAAGTGCTACACAGAGCCTAGAGCAAGCAGCCAGCAGATTGTGGACCAAAACCTCTGCAAACTTTAAACCAAATGAATCCTTCTTTCCTTTAACTTTGGGTATTGAGTATTTTGTCTCAGCAATAAGAAAAGTAACTAAGATACCTGAAGAGAAGGAAAGTTACTAAGATACTTTCTGCTCAAGGATGTTTTTATAGCAAAGAGCCCAGGAAGATAGAGGCAATATCTACTCCCACGAAAGAAGGTACATTTTTCTTGAGCATTATGATACAGATATTTTTTTCCTCTTCCACAAAATTGGAGCTGGTTTGCCAGTAGTTTCTTTCAAGGCTGAGCACCTAAACTCTGGGTTCTTTGGCTATAACACAAATTGTATGTGCCACACCCATCTGAGCTCAGTTAGGAATAAAATCTACATTATTCATGATGGGACTTTGTACATGAGGGGAAGAGGGAGGTTCTGTGAGTTTAATGTTGTGTTCAGGCTGCTGTCATGAGTAAAAGGCCTTTGCTGACCTCAGAATATCATGTATTGTACTAATATTTACACAATCGTAACAAAATTAACTTCTTAACACGAAAGCAGGGTAAAATCTGAGACCTTTCAGTGCACTTAAACACATTGCATTCTTTTACGAGTGCTGATTTTTAATGATACTAAATATCTTTCAGTGCTATATTCTTCCTCTGTCTCTTGAAGCCATTAAGAAAATACCAGAGGTTAGTTTTTTTAAAGAAATGTATTGTGGCCTTTGCTTTGGAGTGTGCAGGAGTCACATTCAATGGTGGCTTTCTTCTGCCTAGAACCCCTAACAGGCAAGTGACAGGGAGTTTCTACATGTGTCTGTATTTGTATTTCGTCAAGTCTTGTTCCACTCTTCTTACAAAACTACTAGTATTTCAATGATAGGATCTCTACCCTGAAGGCATTATTCTAATATCTCCCTAAAATTCCCACCTCCAAACACCATAATTAGATTAAGTTTCTATCTTCTTCATATCCCACAATACAAATTAAATTAGAACATGAAGAACTGTCTCAGTTATCCTTCTGTTATTACTGGGACAAAATACCTGACAAAGTTAAGAAAGGAAGGTTCATTTACCTCACAGTTAGTGGAGCATTCAATCCATACTCAGCTAGCTCCAAGACAGAGTAGCACATGGAACAAAGAAACCATTCATAGTGGTGGCAAAGAGCAAAGAACAAAGGCAGTGGCAGCAGCCCTTCAGCTAGCTAGCCTCTCTCCCCTCCTTACACTGTAGTATAGATTACTGACTTCAGGGCCAGGGTGTAGCACTCATACCTGCAATGCCAGCATTGGATCAAGAATCAATCATAGGGGCCTGGGAGATGGCTCAGTGGAATAAGCACTTCCCTGACAAGCGCAAGGGCCTGAGTTCAATCCCTGGTTCCGCCAAAAAATAAAAAAATAAAAATAAATAAAAAAGAATCAATCATAACCTCCAGAAGCTGCCCCATGACTGCATGAAGCTTTAGGGGTTCAATTAGAAACAAACCATATCAGAGACCTTGTACATCTTTGGCCTGTACAAGGTCATCAACATCGACAGAGTCTTCCTGATCTGCCCACCACGTTGGCTGAACCCAGGACAGCAGGAGCGTTGGTGAGCCTATCCCTCTACTGTGGGTGACTTGTTGATCCTCTCCCAGCCCCCTTCCATGTCTGCTGAGCCCAAGTGAACATTGGGGGCTTCAAAATGCCAAAATCAAGGAGCAAAAGGAAATCTCCGACATCCAGCTCACCCAGCACAGGTTCACAAGGCAAGGCCATAGAAGTACTTGGAAGTCACACACCTGAACTTTCTGAAATGATGGAAACTAGGAGAGGAAAGAACTCCATCAGGCTATAAAAGAGATTATATCAGAAATAATCTCTAAGGTAAAAATTTAAATGACAAAAATTATGAAAAAATAGTTCAGCACAGCTAAAGAAGACATAGATTTTTAAAAAAGAACACAATATAAAAATGATGAAAACACTGAATAAGTAACACAGAAAGAATGAGAATACATGAAACAGATTCAAACAGATGTCAAGGAAATTAATAATTTCATTGAAAGGTGGTAAAACAACTTGAATGAAATTGAAGATACACTTTTAGACTTTGAGGAGGATACAAGCTATTGAATTTGAAAGGAAGGATCTCTTAAAAATAATGAGGAACAAAGAAATAATTCAGCAGCTAAAAGATTATGTAAAGAAAAGCCATATAATAGGTATCAAAGAAACAGCAGGGCTCAATGCAAATGACATAAAAGGACAATAATCTTTTTGTAGAAGTAGTAGCAGAAAATTTCCCAAGCACAGGAAAAAGCATCTGACATCAAATTAAGGGAGACATGTAGAAGTCCAACCAGCTATAATGAAAATAAATCTACACCCAGACCAATACTAATCAAGAGCCCAGCTATTCGATAAACAGAAAAATAAAAGCTATTAGAGAAAAGAAACAGATCATCCATAATGGAAAGCCCACCAGAATCATGACATATTTTTCATCCCAAATGATCAAGTCAAGAAGAACTTGGAATAAAGTATTTCAGGTCTTCCAGGAACATAACTTCCACACCAGATTGATATACCCTTAAAAACTATCTATCAAATTTAATGGAGATAAGTTGCTTCCATGACAAAAAATAACTGAAGAAATTTATGATCACCAAACCAACCCTACAAAGAGTATTGACAGATATTCTAGGATGAAACAAAAATGACCACAACTTCAAAGAGAAGAGAAAGGACCCACCAAGCAGAGCAAGAAATTCAACAGAAAGCAAAAGTAGGGAATCTACAGCAGGAAAATAACATGACAAAGTTAAGCCAATCCATACCATTTATAACCATCAATGTAAATGGTCTCAACTCACCAATAAAAATAGACTAACAAGAGTGCATCATGAAGCAAAATTCAACAATATCCTGTGTACAAGAAACACATTTAACTCAAAAAGAGATTCATAAACTGAAAGACAAAGGTTAGAAAATAATAGTCCAGGCAATAGGAACCCAGAAAAAGCAGAAGTAACTATTCTAGTTGCTTAAAATGTCAAGTTCAAACCAAGAATGATTAAATGAGATAACTAGATCACTACATAATTGTTGGGGGGGGAGACTGTAGGAGAAATTTTTAATAATCATGAATATCTATGCAAACAATGTAGAAGCACCCAAACATATAAGTGAAAAAAATTTTTTTGGTGAAACCAGGTATTGAACTCAGGCTGTTGTACTTGCCAGGGAAGCACTTATTCCATGGAGCCATCTCCCCAGCCCCTTATAAGACAAATTTTAACAAACATGAAAAATCAAATAAACAATAACTCAATTGTAATGAGGGACTTCAACACCTCATTGTCACAAAGAGACAAATCAAATAGGAAAGAAATAACAGCAAGGAAACATCAGAACTAAACCAAATTTACTAAGAAATGGGTTTATCCGATCTTTACAGTGATCCATCCAGGAATGCCAGAATATACATTCTCCTCAGCTATGCATGGCATATTCTCCAAAACAGACTTCATAGAGCATGCTTAAGTAAATGCAAATGAATTGAAATTATCCAGTGCATATTAGCTGAAACAGGAAATTATCAACAAGAGAAATGACAAAAACTCCCAGAAAGATACAGAAATTAAGTAACAAACTCTAGAACAACCAATGGATCACAGATTAAAGAAGAAATTTAATAATACTTATAATCAAAGGAAAATGCAGATACAACTTAACAGAAGCTGTGATATGCAATGAAAGCTGTCTTAAAAGGAAAATTTGTAGTGGTAAAATTATCCCATCAGGGGAACAAAACAAGCCTAAATAAATAATTTTATGCTGCACCTAGGGTCCTAGAAAAAGAAGAGCAAGTCAAGTGAAAAGCGAAAAGAAGGCAGAAAATTACAAAGGTCAGAGAAAAAATATAATGCAATGGAGATGAAGAAATCAACACAAATTCATGAATCACATAGTTTGTTCTTTTCAAGAACAAGTGAAATTGATAAAAAAAAAAAGCCAAATTTATCAAAAAAGGGAAGAAAAATAAAAACTCATGCAATTAGAAATGAAAAGGGGAAAATTACCTCAGACTCTATAGCAAGTCAGAAAGCATCAATACCTACACTGAAAATCTTTACTTTCACTGGATGGAAAACAGAAGAAATGAACTAATTCCTAGATACATATGCACTACCAAAAATGAATCGAGATGATGTAAAAATTCTCAATAATCCAGTATCACTGAATGAAATTGAAATTGTAATAAAAAATGTACATAAAACAAAGTTCAGGTTCTGATGGATTCACTGCTAAATTCTACAAAAATTTAGAGATTTAATGGCAATTCTCAATGAAGTTGAAATGGACTCAATTCTCCCAAACTCATTCCTGGAAGCAAGTATTTCTCTGATAACAGAAAGACCCAACCAAAAAGAGCACTACAGGCCAATCTCCCTAATGATCACAGATGAAAAATTCTCTAAGATAATAGCAAACAGAATGCAACAAATCAAGAAGATTACACACAAAGACCAAGTGGGATTTAGTCCATGAATTCAAGGATGGTTCCATATATACAAATCAACATATATAATACACCACAGCCACAGAACCAAAGATCAAAACCACATTATCACTCAATAGATTCAGAGAGAGCTTTTTATAAAGTGCAATGCTTATTCATGATAAATACTTTACAGAAAATGGGACTACATGGTCTGTCATGGTTTGAGGTTTTTGAAAGGGGAACAATATAATGCAGGACACATTTTATATTATTGTATAAATAATCCCCCCAATTATCATATATAAGAAGTGCAGGAAATCTCTCTATACGCTAAGCTCTTAAGAATCCAGCTGATGTCCTGTATCCTAATATCCTGCATGAGTCCAGCTAAAAACCTAGAGGTCATAGCAATGACTCCCACAAGTCCAACTGGAGGACTAGAGATCCTGACAATGTCTCATGGAGGCCTACTTCATGTATCTGTGCTGGTAAGACCCAAAGATCATTGATGGAAGCTAGAAAGGTTATGTCAGTGGGGTGAAGGATATGTGCTAGCAGGCTAAGGGACATAAACAAGAGCTAGGAAGCAATGCTTTATGTAAGCTCCAGAGGTCCCTAAAAATTACCACAGCCATCCTCAGCAACAATGAGGGCCTAAGCTTCTCCAGTGATGAGGAAAGATGAGTTCCCATCAGGAAAGCCAATGTGACAAGCTTCTCCATGAAGTTAGGCAGTGTATTGTATCCACCTCTGGAGCCAGGAAGTGATGTTCAAGATGAGGATGAAAGTTCCTCCAAAGTTCATCAGGAAAGGCAGCCTGACAAGGTCCTCCATAATAGCAGCCCAAGAGAGAGAGAAGCTTCCAACAGCTCCAACAGCTTCTCCACACAGCATCCCTAACAGCATACCAGACAGCTCTCCTGTCTGCCTTTATGCTGCTGGCAAAAAATGTTCAGATGGGTCTTCTGCACCCAGCACCATGTTAATTTAATTCAGCTGAGTGTCATAAGTTGACCATCAGTTAGAAAGACCTTAACCTGATAAAAATCCACCTACAACAAATGAAGAGACATCTTACTAAATGCACAAAAACTGAAAGTCTTCATTTTTTATTTTTTATTAATTTTATTGAGAAACAAATAGCAATGAGACAGTTTCCAACCTGATTAATAGGACAGTTTCAATAATTGATGTGTTGCATATTATTATCTTTTTAGTGGTTATTCTTAGTACAGAATGCAGACATGACATCCTGTCCAAACACCATTAGTACAGATCTTTCTTCTCACTGAATTAAAAGAAAGTAGCTATATATCTATCCTGTTTTGTATTGCAGATACATAATGGTCCTTCATTTGTATCCACCTTTTTTGTATGGTTTTGTCAGAGATGGGTATTCGATGGCCATTTAAATACTTTAGGTGTGTTAATTCAGCAAAATAATCCAATATAGTCCAGTAATCCATAATAGTAATGAGTTATCCATAGGACTTGCAATGTCAGAAGTGGTTGATGTGAGTCCTTTACAGCTCAGCATATTAATATGGCTTTACGTTTCATAAGACCCAATCCAGAAATGGGCATCTGAGATGAATACATACTTCTCAGAGGACAAAATTAGAGAAGTGAATAAATATATGAAAAATGCTCCACATCATTAGCCATCTGTGAAATGAAAATTAAAAAAACACTGAAATACCACCTCACCCCAGAAAGAATGGCTATCATAAAAAAATCAACCAACAACAAATGTTGGAGAGGCTGTGGGGAAAAAGGAACCCTTCTGCACTGGTGGTGAGAATGTAGACTGGTGCAACCATTGTGGAACTCAGTCTTCAGACTCCTAACAAAACTAAGATTGGAAATTCCATGCAAACCAGCTATCCCGCTATTGAGAATTTTCCCAGAGGAACTGAAAACATCATATCATAGTGGTCTACATGTACCTACGTTAATAGCAACACAATTTGTGATAGCAAAATCTTGGAAACAACTAACATACCTGCAACCTGAGGAATGGATGAAGAAGATGTGGTATTTTTGTACAATGGAGTATTACTCAGCCATAAAGAATGATAAATTCATAGCCTTCATATATAAGTGGTTGCCACTTTAAGATATAAGTGAAATAAATCAGACTCGTGTGTGTAAATATTGTGTAGTTTCCCTAGTATAAGAACTCAAAAGAAGAAATAAAAAGAGAAAGGTATAACACAATTAAAAGGAAAGTGAGGACTTAAGGATTAAACAATGATGAGAGAGCAAGAAGAAAAGCTAGGAAGCAAGACAAGAGAAAAGTGATACATTTATAGGCACAAGATGGTTAAGGCAATGATCCTGAGAATCTTCAGCAGGTTTTTGAAACCAGCAGTTAATTGGTAGGAGTTTTACCCCGACTAACTACATATGCTGATACCTGTGAACTAAGCAACTGCACTGAAGATAGCAATGTGTAATACCAGGATCATGCTTGGAACGCCTGTCATTCTGATCTTCTAAATATATATTGCTTGTCATCTCATATCAATTACTATTATACTGTCTCTCAAGTAAATGTTTGTTTTTGAAAAAAAAAGATAAATGAAAACAGGAGACAAGAAAAACATGTCATAGGACTGTCCTGCTACAATGCAGTATATAGTTAGATTTCTAAATTTCTGTCTAAAAATATGTAATTGTTCATTCCAATTTTTAAAAATATTTTTTATTTATTTATTTTTCTTCACATTCTGTAGGGATTTAAAGTTTAACATACCCATATTTAATGGAAAATACCCCTTCCATGCTATATCAAAGATGTTTGACATTCAGACAGATAGTGAGGTTAAGCTCAGCAGCCTATGTTATAGGGTAATAATGCCATTAAGCTTGTCTTCTACAGGGTTAGGAACTTAAGTTTTCAGACGAAAAATAAGAGAAAAAGAAAGGCTACAAGGGCAGCCAACGTTTTGGCCCTAGCCTTTCAAGGTCAGTGAGGATTCAGGACATAAGAGAACTTGTACTGTAACATCCTTAACTCAGTGATGTCCCAAATTTTCTGATCAAGGAGATTATAGGGCCATAAAGGAGAGTGATCAGCGATCTAAAGTGCGCCTAAGGAGAGTCACATGGAGAGGAAACATTCTCTCAGGCTTTCACGGAGAGCAAATTGGTCAAGCAATGGCCGTGACTCATCCACATGGCTGGCACTGACAAAAGATCTACAAACTGCAGTACAGGGTTTCAGGCTAAATCATGAGGGGATTTGGCTGACCTTGTCATTAATTTATCGGTAAATTAATGCAACTATAAAAGTTACATTTCTTGTTATATAACTTTTGTTTTATCTTGGTCAATTAATGCAACTATAAAAGTTACATTTCTTGTTATATAACTTTTGCTTTATCTTGGTCTTAACCATCCAGCAGAAAAGTATAATAATGAAAGTCTTCATTTTAAAATCCAGGACAAGACAAGGATGGCCACTGTCACCACTTCTATTCAATATAGTTCTGGAAACATTAGCCAGGGAAATTACACAAGAGAGTGAAATGAAAGGAATGATAATGGGAAAGAAAAATAACGCAATTATTAGCCGGACGTGGTGGTGCATGCCTGTAATGCCAGCACTCGGGAGGCTGAGGCAGGAGGATTGTTGTGAGTTCGAGACCAGCCTGAGCTACAAAGTGAGCTTAAAGCCAGCCTGAACTGCATAGCGAGACTCTGTCTCAAAAAGACAAAAAAAAAAAAAGAAAAAACGCAATTATTATTTGCAGGTAATACGATACTTTAAATAGAAAAGCACAAAAACCCTACCAAGAGACTTGTAGAACAAGTCTCTCATTTTAGTCTCCTTTTCTTTGAAGAGATCCTTTTCCTTATAGAATTTTTCAAGAAATTCTATAAGAATTCTTTAAGAAAAATTCTTTATAGAATTTTTTATAAATCAAGCTCCCAAATTTCAAAGACCCAGTCTGAAAATGGGCATCTGAGATGAATATATACTTCTCAGATGAAAAAATACAAATGACAAATAAATATATGAAAAAAATGTTCAACAGCATTGGTTATTTGAGAAATGTAAATGAAAACAACAATGAGATTCCAAATCACTCCAGAAAGAATGACTGTTATTGAGAAGCCAATCAATGACAAATGCTGGAGGGGTTCTAAAGAAAAGAGAAGCCTTTCTCCACTGTTGTTGGGAGTGCAAACTAGTACAACCACTACGGAAATCAGTGTGGAGGGTCCTCAAATGCTAAGATTGGAAGTGAAATTCAACACAACTATTCACCTTCAGGGTGTTTTTCCAGAAGAACTGAAAACATCATACTACCACTACATATGTGGACCCATGTTTATAGCAGTACAACTTGTGATACCTAAATCTTGGAAACAACCCAAATTTCCATCCACTGAGGAATGGACAAAAATGATGTGGCATTTTTATACAATGCAGTATTACTCAGCTATTAAAAAAAGATAAAGTTGAGGCTTTTATAGGTAAATTAATGCAACTACAGATCATGCTCATAAATGAAATAAATCAGACCCACATGTGCAAACATAATATTGTCTGGCTGTTATCAGAACCTGAAAGAGTAAATAATAGATACTGTGAAAGGGAAAAGGATCTGTTCAAAGAAAAGGAAAATCTTGGATGAGGAAAGGCAAAAATTAAAACTAGGGAAATGGGTGTATTTTTGTGTAATACAGGATAGTTCAGATAACCGTGCTGCTAATTTCTGCAGCTATATTGAAATGAACAGCTAATGATTACATTTTTCTAATCCTTTTTAATTTCTTTCAACTTTTCAAACCAATTTTTATGCTTATATCTGGTAATTTAAACAACTAATTTGAAAACAGCATTATAAAATACAACAGCCATTGTTGAATTTCTAGTCTTTTTAGTGAAATTTTGTATCATTTCTAATGTTTCTTTTGCTATTTTTATTCTTTCTAAAAAATAAATTCAAGCATGAGTTTCAATGGAAGGAGCCATACTGAAACCGTAACACATTTATATTTTGATATTCCTTTACTAAGCATTAATTCTCTTATGCCAGTTAGCAGCTTGAAATATGCTGTGTCTGGCATCTTTTAAGCATTTTGTCTAGTCCTCCAGTGCAGCTTTTGGTCTAGCGCTATTTTAGCTTTCCTGCCAAGGTATTACATTTCACAACACATATCACTACACAACACATATTTCAAGATCATCTTATATGGGCAGTAACAACTTTATTTCCAGCCTAATTTAAGTGAATTTTGTAAGTTGTTCACCTTATTACTCTAGGTTGTATTTTTTTTGTTGTTGTTGTTACTGTTGTTAACCAAGGTTTAGTGGTTTCCTTTAAAGACTAGAATTTTTTTTTTTTTTTTTGCAGATCAGTACTTATAAAAAGACCAAAAGATATCCGCTCTTCAGAACTTCTCCATTAACTAGCATCTTGATGATGCACCTATTAATTCTAACCACTTTTATATTTATAAATGCCACTCTGTCTGCTTAACATATAAAGTCCACCAATCTATATTCAGGTTCTTCTATAACTTAGAAACCACCCACATACAAATAGGGGACAACCATGGAGTCAAATTTTGTTTTATTTCTGTTAGGAGTCATGATCCCACATTTCCTGCTATCTACCGTTCAAAAAATACCATTTTTCATATTTTTCTCAACTTTATAGTTGTATACAATAAATCGAATCTTTTCTGCACTATCACTGCTAGTCATGAAAATACTCTATTTCTCAAGTCTGCAAAGTGATCAAGTTATCACACTAATAGTCTTCAAAATAGAAAATTGAGTTGTGAAAAAAAAGAAATACCTAGAGACATCATGAGGAAATTTACAAGTTCCTGTAAACTTTGTATTTTCTAAATTTTAGTTGTCAGTAAAATAGGAAACACTTTGTGAATGCATAGTCAATGACAGGATAAATATCAATAAAATAAATTTTATAGCCAAATTACAAAATTCCAGTAATTTTTTATATTGGGAAGTTATAACCCTGAACAGTAATTTGATTGTGTGTGATGTGAAACACGGCAATTTGTAATTTTCAGTTTTTAACGATTCAGGAAAAGGAAGACTTCTATCTTGCTACTCATTAGATGTGTGAATTATGCAAATCACTTAATTTTTCTAAGCGCAAATTTATTCATTTGTAAATAAAATGTTGAACTACATGACATTATGTCTTTTTATCTCAGAAAATCTATGATTTGCTTTAAAAAGTATTTTAAAACTTTTATCTGTGTTTACCTCTGTTAGATAAGACAGGATGGGTGTGGGGAATCTCTAGAAACTTCAAAATATTGCAAAACTAATTGTACTGCAAAGAGGTTATTTTTCCTTTTTTTTTTTTGGTAAAAGAGACTGTCAACACCAAGTTGTGAGCTGCTAAGATATGCACCACTGATGGTGAATGCAACAGTATTAATTGGTGTGAGTTGGAAATCTCAATATTGCAATTTTCCACATAACCAGAAGATAGGATTAAGCAGATGTAACTTTCTTTTGTATACTGAGGTCAGCAACTTATTTTAGGGATGAGAAGAGAGAAAAGTTCTCTCTGAATTCTCACTAAGTGATATTTTGTAATGCTGTTAAATTAGATGCAGTGAGGCTTATCTTTTAAATGGTAATCTTTGAGATGAAGACCTCATGAAGGAATCCAAGACAGCTGACAGGGCCCGGTCTCACACCCTCCTCCACGAAAGGTTGGGCTGCACCAGGTGAAAACTGCATTTCCTGTAGCCATGGGAAATGCTGACCCTCAGCAAAGGAGAAACTGGAACTTGTTCAAATTTCAAGTCCAGGATGACAACACAGGAATAGTAAACAACCACCCTAGAACTGCTACCCAGGATCCTTAGCCAGGGAAAAGGGAGCTCATCTTTTCCAGAGAAAGGGTACACACACCCACAGCATGTGTGCTCACAATCTGGCCTACTGTGCAGTCTTACAGTTATCACAGGTTTGCAGCCCAGCCAGGGAAGCAGCCTGTGTCTCTACAGTGCCTTTGCCATGGAAGAGGAAGTCACATTATGTCCCTGGCAACACATAGACAGCTACAGCTAGGGGCCATCTTAAGGAAGCAATTTGCTGAATTTCTATTCCCTCAGGAGTCAGGCACCCATAGAAGCGCCCTCTCTGGGAACACAATGATGTTTTACCATGCCACAAGGGACTGCAATCTTTCAGAACTCAACACAGCCGAGGGCATCCTATCTCAGTACCTACACATGTTCAGTGTCTTCTGTTATCAGAGACGGGTGTTTGAGCTTCAAAGACAGCAGAAAGTGCTGCCCTTGTGAACTGGGATATAGGGTCTGGTATCAATTAAAATTTACAATAAAAATAAAGAATGTCAATGAATTCTACTTGACATACTGGTGAGTTCCTCCTGCTCTCAGGCATCAACTTCCACACTATAAGAACATAAAAAATAAGTCAAACATGAAAACACAAAGCTTATCTGTCGTAACTGAGCTCACCGTAAGACTGACATTTCTTTTACCAAAAGCAATATAATGTTGACTGCCTGAATAGGACTAGCATGGCCCTCATGCTGAACTGTGGATCACAACAAGGCGTTGTCTCACATTTGTGTCTGGTGTGGTAAAGAGGCAGTGTTAGGCCTGGAGAGATAGGGGCTGGAATCAGATCCGTGGCCTGGTGAAGGCTCAGGAGGGGCCCATTCTAGACTCTGGGAGAGGCAAATACGAACTGTTCCCAATCTGATTGATGAACAGAAAGTTATGGGAAAGGTAAAAAGAGAAAACAAACTTATGACTAGGAACAGAGCTACGACTACTCCCTGCTCTTAGAGATTAGCATAGGACCCTTAATTACAAAATACACTTCAAACTGGTGGTCAGAGAGTTGGACCGATGTAATCACAAAAACTCAGCAATTCCAAAACTCATAAAAGAGCTGAATGCTAAAAAGGATAAATAAATGGACAGAAATAAAACATTAACCACAAATAAATGTATACTTTAGGAGAAACGAATTACATGGAGGAATTTTGGCAGACTAAAAGAAATACTCATCCTTAAAGGCATAAAAGAGAGCCTATAAATTTTGAAATTAAAAAACCCAATACATTGCAAAATAAACTAGGAAGAAATGAACCAAAAAGCATGGAGAAAGAAGCTTTAGAATTGTAAAATACAATCACCAAAATGAAAAGCTCAAAGCCCAGTTTAAAAATTTTAAAAATCAATCTGTAAAGTAGAATTGAAGGCAACATTAAAAACATAGTATAGAGAGACAAAATGTAAAATGCCATAAAGTAAGAAGTGGACAGCTGATACGTGTGACCAAAACAGTTGGAGAAATGATGGGCAGTGATGGAGACTATTGCTTATGTACACGATTAGCAAGTCAAGAGTAAGCTCACAGTGTTAAGCAAAACAAGAAGCACAAACACACAGTGAGTCGGTCATATTGCTGCCAAACTAATTTTATGGACTACTAGAGAGAAAAGACAGATTATCCCATCAAACAAACAGCATGACAGAAACTCTATATCTACTATTAGAATCCATGTGTCTGTGAAGCATTATCCTCAAATTGCTAAAAGAAAAATCAGTGGGTGTGAAATTTTAGAGACATCATTTAAAATAGGGACAAAATAATAATGTTGATAAACTTTCATGAAATGAATAAACATATGCCTTCTGCTGTACACAGGAAGCCACAGAAAATGCAGTAGAATAAGTTTTTCGATCTAATAATTATGAAATCTTCTTGACGACAGCATTTGCTTAAGTTTAATGTCACTTACTCAAACAAAGCCTAATCTGAAGATGACCAAGTTAAAATTATGTGTTAATTCTAAAGATGAACAACAAATGTATTGGAGAAAGTTCAAAAGAGGTTCTAATTGTGTCTGTAAAAGTCTATTCTTTTGAAAGTAAACACAAGAAAAAGAAAAAAAGAAATGGAACAATAGAAAATCCTGGACATCGGAGCATAGGGAATGAGACAGTGAATAGGCAGGAAGCTCGAGGGACTCGGTGCCCTCGTGTGACTCCAGGGAAGTCCGTTAGGGTGGGACAAAGGTAAGAAAAGCCACAGAAGAGTAGAAACCCAAGTAACGGGTTGGATAGAGGTGAGATTGAGGGCACTATGAAAAAAAGAAGCCAGAGAGACAGGATAAGGCCATTTGGTATCCTTACCCTCTATTTCTAAGATTTTATATTTATAAATCATCTTAGCAATTAATAGTACTTACTATATGTTTCCAAAATTGGTTAAAGATCAGGGCCAAGATTTTGACCAGTATGACACATTATTTAACAGGATCCATGGAGTATGTTACAGATTTGCAAAAATAAAATTAAAAAATGAAATAGTTAACAGGCAAAGTGTGTCAATGTTTCATTTTTACTTTATTTCCTAACCGAAAAAGTGTATTCCAGGCTGGCCAAATAGTTTAGCAGATTAAGGCACCTGCTTAAGCAGACACAGGGGCCTGGAGTTTGATCCCCGGGGGCCTGCTGTGCAGATCCAGCCCCGAGGTGCACTGAGATGGTGATTGAGACTGGCGCACACCTGTAATCCCAGATCTTGAGAAATTGTAAACAGGCAGATCACTACGAGTCCAATCTACACAGTGAGACCCTGTACGCCTGTACCGTGTTCTAAATACAAATAAATAAATAGTATTTCTTTATTAACAATAAAGGGGGAAAGTGATAGGACACAAAAAAATTAATTTTGAAAGGAATGTGTACAATGACATCACAGCATGTTTTCTACAAAAATAAATTTTTGGGTACGAGATGGATGAGAACGGAAATCAATGAACAACTGAAGATTTTCCACCTATTCTGCCTTAGAGATTGCCTTCTTGTGTATGTAACAAATATGAGCTTTATTCCAGATGATAAGGAGTCTATTTATAGGTGAAACATGATATTGTAGTAAAATTATCATTCTAAATATTAAGCTAGAGAGCTTGGATGTTCAAACTAACTTGGTGAATATTAAAATATTCTTAAAACCTAAAACTTAATGCCATTTGACAAGAATGGAAGGGCTTATTCTACTGAGCCATCTCCCCGGCCCCACTAAAGCATTTTCTTTTCCTTTGGAAACAATTTCTTTCATGGTGACAAATTTCTGATTTCTCTAGACCACTACAGAGTACTTTGGCAGTGTGAGCACTAAAGCCTAGAAATTGAAAACAAGGTAGAAAATACAAATTAAACAATCTGCTTATGTGTCTTTCTTTCAAAGCTCTGTGGACTGCTTCCTTTTAAGGCAAAGCTCTTTAAAATATCCGCAAACCATGGCAGGGGAGTTGGCTCAGTGGAATAAGTGCTTCCTTGGCAAGCACAAGGGCCTGAGTTCAATCCCTAGTTCTGCCAAAACATAAAATGAAATAAAATAAAATAAATAATAAATAAATAAATATCCACAAACCTCACCTTCCACTACCCCAATATGGCTCTCATAACAGATTTCTGTGTAGTGCTAATACTCCTGACAAATTCCCGTTATAAATACATTAAAAGACAATTTAATATACTGTTGTCTTAGGTCAGTCTTAATTCCCTTTGTCATTATTCTCTCAATCAAAAAGATTTAACATGGGAAGGTAAATAGTTATGTTTTGGTGTATTACTTCATTGGGAAGAAAACGCTACTGCATCTATTTATTTAGTGAAGTGCAAATGTACACCCACAGCACTGTCTGAGATTGTTAGGGTTTGTGGGAAATGGCATCAATCATAAGCAAAGAAATAGTGTCGGTGACTTTTACATGAGATTCAGTTTTAGCCCAAGCCCTTGCCTTTTTGATACATGTTGTTCTTTTAATTCTTTTATACTAATAACTTTAATTTCATTCTTTACTATAAATCTAAAAGATGAAAATAATGAGACAGAGCACTGTAATATTTAAGATCCTGGAAACAAGAATAGAAATCGTGTTTCACGCTTGGAAGAGCTGTGCTTACACCGTCTGCTGCCGCGAGATGCCCGTGATACCTGTCAAAGCGTGCGTGCGTGGATGCACGAGGAAGCGGGAAATAGGGATTCTCACGGCCACTGCGCGTGGAATCTAGGAACACACAGCAGCCGCTTTGAACACCATTCAAATTAATAATCAGGCCCAAGTAGTGTTTTGTTGTTGTTGTTGTTGTTGTTGTTCCTGTACTGAAGCAAGTTTCAAAAGAAAAATGACATCGGGAAGCTTCATTGTTGCAGTGTCACTGCATTCCATTCAGCTCCAGTAAGAAGATAACTGAATGCAAGCTCAAGCAGTGTGTGCGCTGTGTCGTGACACACGCTGGAAACAACATAAGGTTAACATGGAAGAGACCGGTTAAGCTCTTTTGGCAAGATCTACAGTATCAGGGCTTCCTGCTGTCCTTTAACCTATTCTCAAGGCAGTACAAAAATTTCCCTTGCCTGTTAATTTATCAAATAATAAAAAGACTTATGCTTATCCATACCTCCTGGCTCCCCTTGGCATTTGAGTGAAAGGAAAAATAGCGAATATGATAGATTTATACAGGACTAGAAAAGTCCTACTACTCTACCCCCCAAAAGCTAAAATTTCTGAATTCCCAGTCATATCTTTCCTCCAGCATACTAAATAAGATTTTATACTTGCTAGGTATTACCTGTGCTGACCTTATAGTAAAGAATTATTTCCTAAAGTCATTAGGAAGAAAAGAAATAAAGTATTCACAAATGTATCCAAGTGAATAAATTGAATTATACTTTAATGCAGAAGGCAATAGTCAAATTTATAAGAGTATTGGATTTCAAAGGTCCAGGAATGATATTCTTAGAAACTATTCACTTAGAACATTTGAACAGAAATGAGTCCCATGGGAAATGGACTTCTGCTTGTGCTGTGGTGGAATGGATGGTTTCAAAGGCTAGTACACTCACCCTCCGAGCGCACTGGGCTAGGTGCAAGCCTGGCACATAGGCATTAAGTAACAACCCATGATATCACTATTGATTTTATTAATATTTGAGGGCAGCCATGAGTTGAATGCAATTTCACATTCATAGCAGCTGCCTGGAAAACCTGGTATTTAAGAAAAAGAGAGCAACTTAAAACTTTGGTAGAAATACTAGAAACCTGATATTCTGTGCTCTAAGTAGGAAGCATGCACGGAGATATCATAACTACTGTAAATAATTATCACCTTACTTCATGTATAACAATAGTGCTTCTTCATTGTTGAGACATGTCTTAAAATTGAATTATGCTGAACAACTTTATCTAAATGTATTAAATGGTTGATGACTATACATTTTGCAAAAAATGATAGAAAATAAAGTCAGGGAGAAATTTGGCTGGCATGGTGGCAGAAGAGAAGAGAGCCACTTTGAAACCTAGCTACTAGGCCCATCCTGAGCATTTCTTACATTTATTTAAATGTAAGGTCCTGTTGCAGTGACCTTGGAATGCATGTTTTTCATATGGCCTGACTGCCAGAGAGAGAAGGGTCAGCCACACTCCACTGGATTTCACAGGAGTCACGCACGAGTGCAAGTGCACAAACACACACACACACACACACACACACACATCTGCCTTACAAAGGCATCAGGGCTATGCTTTTCTTTCTTCCTTTATCTCCCGAAACAGAAGTATGCTTATGCTGAATAATTTTAAGAAATGCCTTAAAATATATTTCATGTCTGTTCAAACCTCTACTTCAGCAGTATTGCTTTTCATTCGATTATGATCAACTGATGAATTTCGAGGCTTTTTCATGTCTAAGGTTCTTCATTTGTCTCCTTAGGAATGAGGTGGCAGGGCATAAAGGCTAATCTGGTCCTTTAGAGTTTACACAACCCCTTTCAAAAAATGCTGATGTTGAAAGAACAGCTCTGGTTGGTCGGTGGAAAAATGCCTTTAGAAGGAACTTTAAAGAGGACTAGCTAGAGAATATTCCAGTTGTGTAAATTGTCCCCCTCATAAAAAAAAAAAACAAAAATTATAACTACAGAATGGTTTCATGCCTCTGTACTTATCTAAATTGACTTTACTTACACTTTGTCAAGCACATAAAGATTTAAAGGTGAGGATTTTATGGTGTTTACATGATCACAGGCTAATTTTTCTTAAGGCTGGTGGTGTTCAGCACTGACAGAATCATTTCAAGTCAATTGGCTTCCATTTCTAACACAACTGAATCACAGAATCTATGAAATCTTAGTGCTTGTGGGCTAGTGCTACATAAATCATTTGCAAAGGCAATTCTATAAGTATTATTCAAACTATATAATTATTAGAAACTGACCTTCAAGAATGACTTAAAAATTACATGTAAAGCAGTAGGGTTAATATTAATTTTGAACTTATTTCTAATAGTTATATAGTTTTAAAATTAAAATGTATATGCTAATAAATCATTTTTCTGATAAAACTAAATTTTTAAAAAATATTTCATTTATGTATTTGGTAAAGGGTCTCTCTAATCAGCTCAGACTTGTAGTGATCCTCCTGTCTCAGCCTTCCCCAGAGCTGGACTTACATGTGTGTGCCACCATGCCTGGTTTCTGTGGCTGGCATCGCATGTGGTACTGGGGTCAAACTCAGGTCCTTATGCTTGCCAGGCAGGCTCTTAGACCACTGAGCTACCCCCCAGCCCTAGGCCAAATGTTCATAAAGAATCATCTGCTGTTTACACAGTCATCTACTATTTAAATACCTATTTAAATAGAGATGGCTTTCTCAGTCAAATCTTCTGTAGCATTTTATCTACCACTTGGAAGCCATGATTAATTGTGAGAATGCCAACACAAAAAGCAAGCATCTACTCTACTTGTAGTAAAATGAGTGTCGTGATGTAGTGATCATTTTAAGAAAAACATGCATAAAATAGCACAGTTATTAATAAATGGATATATGCTGGAGAATAGAGGAGAAACTATACAATCTCGCCTGATCAAGGGGTGATGGAAGCTAAGGGAGTTGATACACTATACATGTTGAGATGTTGTTTTTGACACTCTAATGAATTTTGTTTCTTTTTTCTTCTTTTCTATTTGTGGTTGGCCATTAGGAATACTCAGGATAGAACAGCCTCACAACTGGTTGTCATAGATCTTGCTTCTCCTCTGTTTTTCATTGTCTGATTCAATCAAGGGGAAAAGACTCCAGGAAAATAAAATTTATATGAGGGGATCAGAAATTTTCATTCTACTACATTTATGGTCCATAATTAGCTTTACAAATTTAGAAGTCATCTATTTTGTTTCAAATCTACACTTTGCAAGCTATAGATTATTGTATAAGTATTTTTTATGCATGCTAGGAAAGAAAAAATAAAAGGTTTTAACCTTCAGCAAGAAATAATTAACCTAAGGTTAGACTTATTAGGAAATAATATTGATGGAACTGAGAAGTTGATTGTAATGAATATTTAGAAATATATTGTTTTGGAATAATTGTTATGAGAGAAAAACTCCTGATACTTACAATTTGGTGTGGTATTGGCAAAATTAAGAAACCATTCAAGGAATTTTCCATGCCAATTTTTAATCTTAGCACAAGATTTAATAACTTTTTTCTTTTTATAAAATGTATAGTACTATATTTTAAATTTAACTGAGTGTTATACTAAGCTAGGTATTTTGGTTCCAGCCTATTATTTTCTGTGAATACACTGTTTACTGATTAAGTTATGTATACATTGTTCCAACATTCATATATTGAATATATACAGATATGTGCATTTATTAATAACTGTACCATTTTACACACAATTTTCTTAAAATGATCACTGCATCAGACCACTCACTTTACACAAAGTAGGTGCTTCATTTTCATGTCAGCATTGTCACAAGCAATGACAGCTTCCGAATAGTAGATGAAGCTTTAAGAGGACATGACTGAGAATTTCAACCCTATTTAAACATCAATTTGTAGATCAATCTTTACGAAGTCCATTTTTTATAGACCAATTTTTATCAAATACTAGGTGAAATATTGTATTTCAGAAAATAAAAACAGAAAATTAATGTGAATGAAAACTTCAAATCAGGTATTATCAAATATACATAATAAATGCTTCTTAAGCAAGATACGGTCAATCAAGTATTTTTTGTTACTGTCACACTCTTTGGACTACACTATTTCAGCTGTATTTATATTTTAACTATTGAGAAGTAATTGCATTTCTATGAACTGTCAAATAATTTGAGTCCAGTAATTTTACAGGGATGCTCTATTAGCAAAGACAAAAATCTATTCATTTTCTCAAATACATTTCATTTTCACTATCTGATATTCATTTATACAATTACCATAAAGTAAAGCAACTACATACATACAATGGAATATCATTCAGCCTTAGGAAAGAATTAAATCCTACCATTTCCAACAACATAAATAAAGCTTTAGAATATTATACCAGTTAAAACAAAGCAACCATAGAAGAGCAGGTACAGCATGATTCAATTTATACAAGATGCCTAAAATAATCGAAGAGACTATACCAGGACCTGCTAGAGTCAAATGAGGATAGAAATATGGATTATTGTGCAACAGGTATAAAATTTCAGTTATGTTAAACTGTACCAGAAAATGCCCACCACCACCAGCAGCATGTTAGTTGCCCAGGCTCCTGTTACTTTTGTCTCCTAAAAGCAGCTTGTCTGTGTGATGCATGTTCTAAGAACCAATCAGACAGCCAAGTCTTCTGCCTCTGTACTTCCCCTTTGCAATCAAACCCATAAAATCTTTATCCCTAAGCCTTCAGGGCCTGGCATTTTTATAAGGAGTAGTTTCTTGTCAGTGCCTATTCAATATTAAATAAATCTGCCTCCAAATCCTGGGTGTTCTTTCAGTGTTCCTGCTTGGCATTGCAAAATGAGTAAATCCCATGTTTCTGTGGCAAAACACAGTGCTTGCAATTAATGATACTCTGCAAACTTCAAACCTGTTCTGATCAAAGAACGCATGAAAATTTAGCAAGTATTGTAAATATCTGTAACCTTGATTTTGGTGACATATAAGTCAGTGCTCACTAGAGAACCACACACATAAGCACACACCACATATATGGATTGCATATATATATGCGTTACATATGTGGATTGACATGATAGGCTCGTCATGGCTGCCTGCAGAGTTAAGAGTAGAAAAATACAAAAAGGGTTGTGGGTATACTAGAGAACCACAGGATCCAGCCAAACCTGAAGGCCTAGAGCTCCCCATACAGTTTAGCCAAGTCTGTATAGGAAGCTAGAGCTTGCTGAGAGCCAGAGATGATGTCTAAGGTGAAGGCAAAGACTAGAGCTCTTTAGAAGAAACCAAAGTGAGCCTTCCTTTGTCTTTCCCCTCTTTATCCTATTCAGGTACTGGACCTATTTATTGGTGCCACTCCCAGCTAGGGTGAGTCTTCTAGCTTCAGTAAATCCATTCGTGCATCCAGAGCTTTGCTAGGCCAACCAGCTGGGCATTTCTTACACAAGTGGAGACAACAGTTCATATCACAAATGGAATCACAAGTATTAATTACTCTTCCGGTAGCACTAAACTTGTATTTTTTTTTTTTTTTTTTTTTTTTTTTTTTTTTTTTTTTTTTTTTTTTTTTTTTTTTTTTTTTTTTTTTTTGTCTTTTTGAGACAGGGTCTGGCCTCTCAGGCTGGCCTTAAGCTCACTTTGTAGCTCAGGCTGGTCTCGAACTCACAACAATCCTCCTGCCTCAGCCTCCCGAGTGCTGGGATTACAAGCATGTGCCACCACGCCCGGCTTAAATTCGTAATATTTAGCCTCCATTTTTAAACTAATTGTCACAGGGAGAAAGATATCATTATCTCCCTTTGGTTTCCTTCTTCCTACAGTTAAAATTACAGAGTTAACTATATGCTTTCCCTCAAACTGAATAAGCTTGCAACTAGCATTTGTTTTCTCTCATCCTTGATCTTCACCCTAAATCTTTGGAAAACCCAGGTGATTCAACTATAGAAATTCTCCTCTTCCTTTCTTTTACTGTATGCACTTTAGAAAACTTCTTTCTCTGTTCCTTTGGGATTACCTATTTTCAAAAGTGTGTTGGCAGTTTTACAACCCTGGATTATCTTTCTCAGGAGTCTGAAGGCTGTTTTTGAAATGTACTCATCAGGGATGCCTCATTCCATCTCCCCTTCTCTATGGAAGAGTAGGAGCCTATTCTGTGGCCTTTACCTTGCTCCAATTGTTAAAACTACTTCCTGCCTCAAAGACATGAAAAGCTACTTCTTGTTTCTGTAAAGCCATTTAGCAAGCACTACACATTTCTCACTCTTTGTTTAAATGGAGTTGAAAGTGAGTGTAGCCACTATCTCCTCTTGCAATAGCTTTGGATAAAGTCCTCTATTTGCATAAGAGTGTCTGGTGAAATTTTGTCTTGACAGAATAAGCTGAATAGTTTCCCAGAGACTTTTTCAACTGTGGAATTTGATGCTTCCTTTTCAAGGATTTTTTTTTTCATTTGATTTGAATGCAGAGAAGTTTGAAATCATTTTACAAAATATTATAAAATAAAATATAAAAGTGCATAAAACATACCAAAATCATGCAGTTATTCACCTATATGTAATTACTAACATTCATTCAGTGGATTAAAAATTGATAATTTTTCTTCATTCTATTACCACATTAAATACTTCAAAATATTTAAAAATGAAAAACAAGGTTTTTCTGTCATCACTAGTACCACTTCACCTTTTTTATTCTACTGTTTATTTAACAATGATTACTTGATTTTCACTTATCAGATATAAGATATTTAAATTTATGTAAAGTACAGACACAGCACAGCTCGGCCTGTGAGTGAGAGCTCCAGGCCCGCCGCACCTTAGGGACCTTTCTCAGCCTTCTCTGGTTCCGCCCCGCAGCCCCAGACCTAGCACAGCTTGGCTGACCCAGGGCAGCCTACCTGGTAAATAAGAACATCCACTATCCTCTTGGGAGACCACCAGACCCAGCAAAGCCCAGGCCCACCCACCTACAGAACAACCTGACTGAACACGAGGGCCAACTCCGGCAACTTTCAGGATCCTGCCCCAAAGCCAGCCAAGATAATGGAAATTTTCAATACTCGCTCTGCATCCTGGTTCAGTTTGTGCTCACCTGACCAGGGAACAAACAGAGGGGAACCACAGGAGCTTCATATAAAAGCAACTGAACATAACAGCTAGATCCAGCCCAGGGATAACTGGACAATTCAAACTTAATAGACTAGCACCCAAATCTCATTACATGCTAAGGTTATAGCTGCACCAAAGATATACACCAAAAGTCAGAGGTCAGTGCTATACAAAATGACAAAAACAAGGATAAAAATGCAATCTCAGGCCTCAAGTCCATGAATAAGTACAAAGGACACTAGCTCAGCTGAAATGAATGAACAGATACAGAAGCAAAGGAACAACAGCAGAAAGGTATGGAGGAACTCAGAAGAGAATTAATGCCTGAAATAAAAAAAGAAATATTTGAATATGTAGCATCTCAAATAAAGAATCAAATCCAGAAACATCTGAGGGAAACCCAATGCTCACACAGAACAAGTGCACAGAACACTATTCCAGCTGAAATGTATGAATTAAAAGCATCTGAAGCAAAGAAGCAACAACAGAAAGGTCATGAGGAACTCAAAGCAGGAATAAGTTCTGAAATCAAAAAAGAATTCTTTGAAAAAAAAGAATTCTTTGAAATCATAGCATCTGAAACACAGAAACAAGTCTGGATATATACAGAGGAAACCCAACTTGGAAGAAACTGCAGAAAAAGAATTAATAAATACCTCTAAAGAAGACATGGATAAAAAATAGAGGAGATCAGAAATATGATGGAATCCTCCAATGAGCAATACAGAAAAGGAATAGAACACATGAAACAGAGTCAAAGAGATATAGAAGAACTAAAAGTTTCAATCATGAGTCTACAAAACCGTTTGCATGAAAGGGAAGACAGAGTTTCAGATCTTGAGGATACTGGTACAGCTAGTGAAAAGATAAGAAAGGATCTCTTAAAAAAACAATGAGAATGCAGGAAAAAATAATCCATCACCTGCAAGATGATGCCAAGATGAACAATGTGATATTAATTGGTATCAATGACAATGAAGGAGTCAATATACATGACATAAAAAGAATTTGGGGAGAAGTAATCACAGAAAATTTCCCAAATATGAGGAAACAATCCAACATTCAGGTAACTGAAGCATACAGAACACTAAATAACTTCAACCCAAGTAGAAACACACCGAGACATACAGTAGTCAAGATCGCAGAAATCCAACACAAAAATAATATTTTGAAAGCTGCTAAAGAGAAGAAGTAGATCACATTTAAAGGAAAACCCATCAGAATTAACTATGAAGACAAGGACAGCATGGAACAGAGTTCTTCAAGTCCTGTACAAAAACAAATTCCAGCCCAGACTACTATACCATGGAAAACACTCCTTCAAGTTTGGTAGGCAAGTGAAATACTTCCACGACAAAGGACAACTAAAGAATTTCATGATGACAAAGGCATCCCTACACAGGTTGCTGAAAGATGTGCTAGAGAGAGACCACAACTCCATGACCAGAACTCCACAAATGAGAACGGAAGGAACCCATTCAACAGCAGAGACAATTAAACACAGGATACAAAGCAGTAAACAGCAGGTTAATATCATGACAAACATAAGTCAACACATTTCAATTATACCCATCAATGTAAATAGACTCAATTCACCAATTAAGAGAAATAGACTGGCACAGTGGATTAGGAAACAAAATCCAACAATATGCTGTATACAAGAAACACACTTAACTCGAAAGGACATTTATAGACTCAAAGTCAAAGAATGAAACACAATATTACATGCTTGAGCAACTCAGAAAAAAGCAGGAGTAGCAATTCTGTTCTCAGAGAGTCTCAACTTCAAACCAAGAATGATCAAACACAAAGGTGGCCACTATATATTGGTCAGGGGAAAAGTTCAAGAGCAAGAAGTAACACTCATAAGTATCTATGCACCAAACACAGGAGCACCCAACTATGTAAGAAAAATCTTAATGGACATGAAAAACTTAATGTCTAAGAACACTATATTAACAGGAGACCTTAACACCCCCTAATCTCAAAAAGATAGATCAACTAGACAAAAAATTAGCAAGGAAGGAGCAGAACTGAACCAGAGCTTGGAACAAATGGACTTGGTGGACATATACAGAGTGTTCCACCCAACCACAGCTGAATACACATTTTTTTAAGCTGCACATGGGTCATTTTCCAAAATATACCACATAATAGTCCAGATGTCATGTGTAAGTATATGCAAGAAAACAGAAATTATCCAATCCATATTATCTGACCACAGTGCAATGAAACTGGCACTAAATGACAAAAAAAAAAAAAAAAAAAAAAAAACGAGCAAAATCCACTAAACTCTTGGAATTAAACAACACCCCACTGAGTAATCAATGGGTCACAGAAGAAATTAAAGAAGAAATTCAACAATATCTACAATTTAATGAAAATTCAACCACAACTTACTGGAATTTATGGGATACGACGAAAGCAGTTCTCAGAGGGAAAATCAAATCTCTGAACTCACACATTAGGAAAACAGAACAGGAGCAAATAAACACCCTAATGCTGCACCTCCAATATCTAGAAAAAGAAGACCAAATGAAACCCAGAGTGCAAAGACAGGAAGAAATCATAAAGATTAGACCAGAAATTAATTCAATTGAGATGAAGAAAACAGTTCAAAGAATCCACAAATCAAAAAGTTGGTTCTTTGAAAGACTAAATAAAGTTGATAAGCCTCTAACCAATGTCATCAAAAAGAGGAAAGAAAAAATTTAAGTATGTGAAATAAGGAATGAAATCACCACAGACCCAGCAGAAATTAAGAAGATTATCAATAGCTACTTCGAGAATGTTTACCCTCACAGAATAGAAGACACAGAAGAAATGGACAGATTCCTCGAAAGGTAGAAATTAACAAAACTGAATCAAGAAGATATAACAACTCTCAATAAACTAATAATAGCCAACCAAATATGAAACGCAATAAAAAGCCTATCGACAAAGAAAAGTCCAGAATCCTGATGGATTCACAGCTGAATTATACAAGAAGTTTATAGAAGGTATAATCCCTACACTCCTCAAACTCTTCAATGAAATTGAAATGGAAGCAGTCCTCCCAAAATCATTTCTGGAGGCAAGTATTATACTGATTCCAAAGCCAGGGAATGACACAACCAAAAAGGAGAACTACAGGCGAATCTCCCTCATGAACATAGATGCAAAAATACTCAACAAAATCCTGGCAAATAGAATACAACAAATCATGAAGAAGATCATACACCATGACAAGGTAGGATTCATCCCAGGGATGCAAGGTTGGTTCAGTATTCGAAAATCTATAAATGTAATACACTATATTAATACACTGAAATCTAAAAACCACATGATCATCTCAATTGATGCAGAGAAAGCTTTTGACAAAGCCTAACCCTCACTCATGTTCAAAGTCCTACAAGAAACTGGAATAGATGAAGTCTACCTTAACATGATAAAAGCCATCTATGACAACCCAAAAGCTAATAGTTTTTCCCCAATTTCCTAATTGGGGAAAAACTGAAATCTTCCCAGAGGAACTGAAAACATTATATCATAGTAATATATGTGTACCTATGTTTATAGCAGCACAATTTGTGATAGCAAAATCTTGGAAACAACCAAGATGTCCATTACATGAGGAATGTAACATCTTTGAAAAAGAGGTGGTATTTCTATGTAATGCGGTATTACTCAGCTATAAAGAATGATAAACTTGAAGCATTTATATTGAAGTGGATGCCACTTGAACATATTCTCATAAGTGAAATAAACCAGACACACATGTGCAAATATCGTATAGTCTCCCTAGTATAACAAGCGAAAAGCAGAAATACAAAAGGAAATGTATAACAAGTAAAATCAATTGAGTCAGATAAGGCCAAGTGAATGGCATAAGCTGCAGGATACTAATCAGCTTTTCTTCTGGATGGTTAACAACCTAAGTTCACAGATCAAAATTGGAGAAATAGAAGAGCCACAAGGCCAGACAACAGCCCTAGCCTTTCAAGGTCAGCGAAGACTCAGGTCATAGGAGAACCTGTACTGTAACATCATCAATCTCAATTATTCCCCAAATTTTCAGGTCAAAGACATCATGGAGCCACAAAGGAAAGAAACCGATGATCTATAGTGTGTCTGGGGTGAGTCACATGGAGAGAAAACTTTATCTCAGGCTCTCAAAGAGAGCAAACTGGTCAAGCATTAGCCGTGACTCATCCGCAATAATGACACAAAGAACCTACAGAGTAAGGTACAGGATTAACATAAACCCTGAGGGGACTTCACTGACCTCATCAGAAACAAAAGCTACATCTTTTGGTATATAGGTCTTTATCTATCTCAGTCTTAACCATTCAGCAGAAAAGTATAAAAATGAGGTATTTAACGTGGGGCCATAATAATAAGTTGAGCTGTAAATGGCCACAGTCAACAACTTTTTGAGGTAACTCACTATTATTGTGGAATGCTGGACTGTGTTGGATTGTGTCGCCAAGTTCAGGCACCTAAATTGGTTTAAATTGATGAGATGGAGTGCTCATATTTGACAAGTCTAGACAAAAAAAGGGGTATACAAAGGAAGAATCATGGGGTGTGTGTGTGTGTGTGTGTGTGTGTGTGTGTGTATAAACAATACAGTTCGGATGAATATGCTGTTCTTCTGCACAATTCTATGAGAAGCAAGATTTGCATTAATAGTGGTTAGACAAGATATTATGTTGGCTTCTAGCACTATGGACAACCACTAGGGAGATAACAAGATAGCAAGTGTTAATTATGAATCTGTGATATAATTCAGCTATAAAAAATAAGATAAGTATGTAGCCACACTCTCTTCATTCACTGATTAGAGACATCTGCTATAATAATGTCTATAAGTATAATATCATGTATGCACCTTGTACGACAACAAAACATTACAAAAACTTTTTTCAGTGTATTAATTTATCGAATCTGTCCTGTTAATTTGTCTTGAAACTGTCTCTTTGGTATTTGTCCTTCAATAAAAAAAAATAAAAAAAATAAAGAAAGAAATAAAAGAAATAAATTTGTGTAAAGTATAATTAACTTAAGAATGTGGTATGATAATTTTTATTATTATTATTATTATTACTATTTGTATATATTTGGTACAGGGTCTCGCTACGCAGCTTGGACTAGTAGTGATCCTCCTGTTTTTAGTCTCCCCGGTGCTGGGATTACAGGTGTGCACTACCACACCCTGTCTTGGTGGCCAGCTCAGTGAGCCCCTGGGTGGCGTACGCATGGCATGTGGACCAGAGATTGAATGTAGTGTGATAGTTAATTAGCTTCTTCCTCCATGTTCTTGAAATAACCACATGTTCTTTTTGTTAAGGAAAAATTCAGTAGGTTGTTTCATTATTCACTCTATTTATTCCTTCAAAATTTACTACATTATCACACTATGTATCATAATGGTAAAGTTTTTCTTCATTTTTATGAGTACAGCTAGTATTTATTGTGTCTACGTGCTGGATTAATTAATGAATAAAACAATAGTAAATTTACTGATCCTTCTTTTCCATGGTGCATCTTAGTGTAATAATATATGCCTACACAAACATCTGATACTCTTGTAATTACACATGTTGCATATTTTTACATGGTTAGCTAGATGTAAACTTATTTTTAAATACTGGTTTGTCCTAACTTTTTGATGATCTGAATTGCTAAAATTGTCACACAAATAATCTTTTACATGTTATATGAAGATTTTCAAGTCTAGAACAATATTAAATGTATGATCCTTGAAAAAGGGAAAGAGAAGTTCCTCATGGAAATATCAGACAGCAAATTCTCCCCATCATCAGTCATCTCAGAGTTTCAATATTATTTAACTACACATCCTACCTCATAAGAAGGGCTAGCTAGCTCTAGCCAGGAAATCTTTCTGTTATTCATTGCAAGGAATCCTGAGATTTCATTCAGTGATTATTCAGATAATAGAAACCACACTACACAGCTATGCGACAGTAAAATATATGATTCACAATGGAAGCCTCAGAAAGATTTCATGAGACTCCACCAGCCATAACTCCAGGTGACTTCCTGTTGTGTCTATTAAGATCCACCAATAGGTAGAGCTGTTTGCTGCCTGAACAACCATGATGCACTGACGCAGCCACTGGAAGGCATGTGCTGGAGCCAAATGGTCTGACGGTGCTTGGGGAGCTCACAGGCAGGAGTCCAGGCCCTCCTGAGTCTGCTGGTCTCTCCAGCCTTGTTGGCACTTAACAGGTACTTTGCGGCAGGTATGATGCCAGAGAAGCAGTGGTGTGAAATAGAACACACGGTTAATGTTCTCACATTTAATACCTCTTCTCTCTTCTCTCTCCAGGAAAAGAAAGCAGCTATTCAACTGGCTAGCAAGAAAGGAGAAAGAGCTCCAAAAGAATTTACATATTCAAACTATATCCAACTGCAGCTGTCGTTTTACTTTACTCACTGTTTTATAATAAATCACAATTGGAAAGCAATCAATGGAGGAAAGTTTGATCCCAGCCACAAAGGCAATTGAAAATTCAGTGAAATATGCATCAAAGATGAATTACCAAAAAAACCTAGGATAAACAGTAAGAAATTCACAGTGCTGCTCACACTCATCTGAGATGAGTATTATTGCAGTAATATTTTGCTACTAATAATGGTCACATTGCAAAATTAGTTACTAGAAGACTACAATCTCACAGACTGAGGTACTTCCATATTACTGTAGAATGTCCTCAATCCCTGGAAATTCTAAAGCTGCTACAGAACATTTAAAATTTTTTCTGGTGGTCCGGGGAGATGGCTCAGTGGAATAAGTGCTTCCCTGGCAAGTGCAAAGGCCTGAATTCAATCCCCAGTTCTGCCAAAAAAAAAAAAAAAAAGTTTTCTGGTATAATTAAGTGTGAACTGCTCCATAAACTTTACTGCATGCACGATTATATTTCTTTTATTTCATCAGACTAACTTTAAAACAGCTTGATTCCTCTCGTGCCAGATGTGTGCAGAGTTGAGTATTGTCTGCTAAACTATTGCAACCTTCTGTAAATCACTGTAATATCTAGAGTAGCTTGCTCCATCCAACACTGATCATCCAATGTGTAGAGTTCCTCTGACTTCGACCTTGCTGTCTGCTTCCCAGCAAGGCTGTTGTTTTTTGCTGCCAAAAGAGCTGTGTTATTCCAAAATGTTGAGATACCTGAGGTCTGTAAAATCCCCAGTCCCTAAAGCACTTTCGGAAGGATTCTGTGGTACCTGGAACATCTCTAGCACTCGAAGAGGATACTGAAAAGGTGCATTGGAGATACGATCTCAAGCATTTTGAATCAACAGTGGAAGAAGCTGTATTTTTAGCTTTCATCTCATGCCCTAATTGAGACTTCAGCTCTGAGCATCAGGGCATCGCAATGGTGTCTCCAGGTGGCCAGGGCTACAAGAGGAGAAATGGGTAGTGTGAGCAAAAAGTATTGTTCCACTTTATCTCTATGTGCATTGAGCTTTTGATTGTTGTTTTTATTATTACCTTAAATATGATCTTTTACATTATGAAAAATGTTTAGAAAACCTTTAGAGTGCATATAAATGAGTCTTACTCATAATTGCCTTTTTGGAAAATTTGAAATAAATTACACTTTCACTATGTGGATATCATAACAATGTTAACTGCTTTGCTATCTTGAATAAATTATCAGCTGTTCTAGCCAAAGTTTTTAAAATGAGGCTCATACAAACAAAGAAAATTCTATAAATGTGAAATTTATTTTTCTTTTTGGTTGGCTTTTCATCTAAATTTTAAGTAAAGTCAAGACATTGCTATATCAATTTTAAATGTGCACTTATTAATATTATGCTATGACATAATTTAATGTGCTTATGAGGTACAATGTGTCTTGATATATGCGTACAAAGTGAAATGATTAAATCAAACTAGTTAACATGTCCATTGCCTGGCTTGGCTATTACCTTTTATTTAAAAAATGTTTAAAATTTACACTTTTAGTTGTTTTGAAATGCCCCATATATTATTGACTACTATCATTTTGTTAAGCAATAAATCTAAAAACCAATTATTTTCTCTGTCTGGAACCTTGTACATTTTGATTAACAACTACCAATTCCACCATCTCTGCCTATACCCCCACGCTGCCCTGTGTTAATAATCCCTCCCCTTTATTTTTACATATTCAACTGGTTAAGTTCACACATAAAAAAAAAATAGGCAGCATCTATCTTTCTTGGTCACTTTTCTCTTGTTTCTGAGACAAGATACCTGACATCCCAAATCGAGGAAGGAAATGTTTATTTAGCTGACAGTTTGTGTAGGTTTCGGTCCATAATCAGGTGGTTCTAAGGCAGGGTGGCCTGGCACAGGGACAGCAAACAGTTCAAGGCAGCAGGAGACAGAAAAAGCAGCAAGAGAAAAAGGGAGCAAGGAGGACAAGCCTCTTCTCCTTCCTTATATTGTAAGCAGGCCACACACACACACACACAGGAGGGTGTAGCACTCACACAATCTCCACACCTCCCTCTTACACAGGATGAGGATGTTTACAAAGTAAGAACCCTGGCTTCCTGCTGAGTTTCTTAATTAAACTTCTCAAGTTGACATAATTCATCAAACACTACACTATCTTTCTGTACCTGACTTATCTCACTTCACATAGTATTCTTTGGATTCATCCTTGTTACCACAAATGACAAGATCCCCTGCCTTTGTGCGGACAATAGTACTCCATTGTGTATATATGACCCATTTCAAAAATTACCACCTACTGACGGACATTCAGTCTTACATCTTAGAGTTGGGAATAATGCTTCAGTGAACACAAGAGAACACGTACCTCTTCAATAATCTGACTTTAGTTCTTCTAGATATGAGTCCAGAAATAGGACTACTGGATCATCTAACAGTTCTACTTTTAGTTTTTTGAGAACCATTTTTTGATATTGTTTCCCATAATGGCTGTAATGACTTATATTCTCACTTGCAAAGTATAAATTCTTTTTTCTCTGCATTATCTCCAGTCTGCCTGATGAAAAGCTATTCTAACCGGTGAGAGGCGACATCTCACTGTGGTTTTGATTTGCCTTTCCTTGTTGATTACTGATACTGAACATTTTTTTCATGTAGCTGTTGACTGTTTATGTGTCTTCTTTGAGAAACATTATTAAATCCTCTGTACATTTAAACCAGGTTATATATTTTCTTGCCTTTGAATTGTTTGAGATATTTATATAGTTTGGATGTTAACACATTCTCCAATGTTTGATTTGCTAATACTTCTCATGCTATGGGTTGTTTTTTCACTCTGCTAGATTGTTTGCTTTGTTGTGCAGAAGTTCTTGTTTGATGTAATCTCATATGTCTTTTTTTTTTCTTTGTATTTTAGGGAAATGTCTACAGAGTGTTCAGAGTCTTACTACTACATTAGACTCGAAGTGATCTGCCTGTGTATAGCCTGACGAGAGCTGGGATTACAGGTACACGCCACCATGCCCAGTCTCAGTGGTCAACTCAGCATGCCTCAGGGGTGGGGCTGGCACAGCAGGCCCAGAGATCAAACCCCCCGGCACCTGCACCTGCTTGCAGATGCTTTAATCCACTAAGCTGTTTGGCCAGCCCGGGAAGATGGCTCAGTGGAATAGGTGCTTCCCTGGCAAGCACAAGGGCCTGAGCTCAATCCCTGGTTCCGCAAAAAAAAAAAAAAAGATATATTTGGCCAGCCCTTTATATGTCTATTTTTGATGTCATTGACTATGTTTTTAGAGCATAGCTTGAAAATATTTACACAGACTAATTTATCAGAATTTTCTTGGTTTTTTTTTCTAATTTTACAGTTTTAGGTCTTAAGTTACTATTTATTCCATTTTGAATTGACTTTTGAACATTGTCATGTATGAACCTAATTTCATTCTTTGGCATGTGAATACCTATTTTTCCCAATATCATTTATCAAAGAGGCTGTGCTTCCCTTCATCCAATTCTGCTTTCTTGGAACACTTGGTCATAAATGCACAGGCTCATTTCTGAGTTTCCTATCCTGTTCCACTTGTTTATGTCTGTTTTTATGCCACTACCATACTGCTTTATTTATAATAAATCTTGGATTTAGGGAGCATGATGCCTCCAGCTTTATTCTTTGTGCTCAACACTTACATATTTCCATTTCTGTGAAAAATAACTGAAATTTTGCAGCAATTACAATAAATTTGCAAATTATTTTGGGTAGTGGGGACATTTTCACAATCAATTCTAATCCATGAATGTGAGATGTCTTTCTATTTATCTGTGCTCATTTCAGTTTTCTTCATATTATTTTTGCAGTTTTCTGTATACAGGTCCTTTCCCTCCATGATTAAATGTATACTTTAGTATTTAATATTTTATTATTATTGCAAATAGGACTGTGCTCTTAATTTCTTTTTAAATAATTAATTATTAGTACATAGAAAGACTGCTAACTTTATATGCTGATTTTCTACCCTGATAATTTATTGAATTTATTTATAAACTCTGATTCTTTGGAGGTCATTCTGTAATGTATTCTACCTATTAAATTGTGTTTTCTGTAACAGAGACAATTTCATCTTTGTTTCCAATTAAAATTCCTATTATTCTTCTCTTGCCTAATTGTTTTATCTAGGACCTGTAGTGCTTTACTGAGAAGAAAAGTGGTAGAAATGAATGTCCTAGTTTTAGCCTCTGAGTTTAGAGAAAAAGCTTCAAACATTTTCACCCCAAAGAATGATGTTAGCTGCGGTTTGTCATAGTGGACTTCGTGGTGTTGTTGTATTCCATTTACACCTGCTGAGTTGAGATTCATTCTAAAATCTGTTGAGAGTTTTTAATCCATGACTGTGGGATTAATTTACGAATAACTTTTCTTTTAAAACTAACAATATGTTTTTTTCTTCTGATTAATGTGAGGTAGCACAATTAATGATTTGAACCATATCAATCCCACTTGATAGCAAATGATGATAATGTTCTTAAATTTGGTTTGCTAATAGTTTGTTGAAAATCTTTGCACCTGTGTTCATCATAAATATTGCCTTTGTCATATTTTCGTCAGGATTTGATATTAAGATTATTATAATCTTGAAAAATAAGTTTGGAAGTTTCCATTATACTCCAACTGGAAGTAAAATGAAGAGAAAACATTGGAAGAATTCATGGAGAAACAATACCAATCTTTCAGAATTAAGAAAAAAAATTCAATCCTGGGCTTTTCTTGTATGGGAGACTTTCATTACTGATTTAGCATTCTTACTTATTATTGGTTTATTCATACTGTTATTTATTGATAATTCAGGCTACAATGAATCTTACATAAAATGTTCTGTGCTTGCAAAAGGCTACTTTAGACTGCTATTAACTTACTTTTCATTGCATATAAAACCTCCACATTTTTACTCCTTCCCTACTTTTTCATAATTCTGATTTCAAAATTTACATTTGTTTTTGTCATTGCATCCTTTATGAATCCACTGTAGCCAGTTTCTTAAATTACTTCATCATTTAACTTTCCTAGGAATAATAAACTTTCTTTATAGTAGCAGACAGTTGTGCAATGGCCTGCTGTGGTCAATCACATCTCCGGTGTGATTCTTTCAGCCAGAATGCTGAACCCGGGAGTCTCATCCCACTCTTCGTTTCTAGCTGACACCAGCCAGTCAACACAGAGGGCAGTCACCTGAGAGGACACACACAGAAGTAGGCCTTCTGGGAGAAGTCCCAGAGTGCTCAGTTTTCTGACTCTCAGCACCCTAGGGAATGAGAGAATCTGATGTTCGTGGCGCTGTCCATGCTTAAACATCAACAAAAGAAACCAGTTTTTCCTTCCTATGGATTATAAACTTTTTCATTGTTTCAGTCCATGGGGTGACTCAGCCTTGCTCCCAATCCCTTAGGATATCCTGCCTGGTCTCCCGAAATGTGTGCACATGAGGGTTTTCTGGAGGGACTGAAGCTAAAAATTATTCCACCATCTTCCTGGTGTAGATCTTGTGATTATTTTTTTAATTAAACATTTTATTTATATCTTATTAATGAATAATATGATTGAAAATATATTTACTTGTATGTTATTAAAGAATTACTTATCTTGGAATAAAAATAAGGGTGGAGTAAAACAAATAACCATTACATTTTTTGAAGCTACATGTATTCAGAGAAAAAACTCCTAAGAATGATGGTACAGTTAAGAACAGGTGGCGGTAGTCACATTTCCCATCTGCAGACTGTAAAATCATCTACAGGTTGGCTTTCGCAAGTATTACAGCCAATGCGTGGAAACCTTCCATTTTCAAATTAAGCCAGATGGACTCTGACCAAATTCTGAGGGCCACAGAAGACCAATGTTCTTTGTGATGTTTTTTAAAGTTTAAAGCAGATGACTGTGCCATTAGCACGCAAAATAGGAGCTGCGAAGAATGTGTGAGTAGAATTCATTTAGTGCATTGTGGCAGGGGACAGTTAATGACATCAGAGTGCCGTTAAATCTCACATCCTAATGATCAAAATCCTCTGCAGATGTGGCCCAGTCAGAGGTAAAGATAAAATTGGCAATTAGCTCTTTGTAACTAGAATCCAGTATTTCAACTTCTCCCAGGAAACAAATCAAGAAATTTGCAGAGATATATAATTAAGCATTATTATTCTCACATTGTGGCTAGGATTGTTTTCTAGTCTTCTCTCTCACTATTTAGAACTGTCTTACAGGCTAGCCTGATTATTTGCATTTTGTTTGAAAATCATAATGCTTAAGGCTGATTCAAAATCAAATGGCTACACTCTACTCCTCAAAAGGGTAGGGGCAGCAGCACTATGTGACTACAGCATGCCTATGAGTGTTCAGTATTCTCCAGAATCAGAGTAAAGTGGTTGAATGCTTTCTTTCCAAAATTACATAATATGCAATGTTGTGGTATTTATCAAGCTTTCTCTTTCTCCTATATTTTAGGGAGGAATATTTTCCAGTTTGTATTCTAAGAAAGGGGAAAAAAAGAAAGTAAGCCAGGAAGACAGGAAAAGAAGGAAGAAAAGAAGGAAGGAAGGAAGGAAAGAAGGAAGGAAGGAAGGAAGGAAGGAAGGAAGGAAGGAAGGAAGGAAGGAAGGAAGAAAAAACAAAGGTACAGAAACAGTCTACTCATTAAAAGAGATATTTTATGGGCAAATTTTGATTTTTCAAAAATTCAAATACTGAGTCTCTAATACTCTAGGGACTCAGAATGTGTATTTTGAGCTAGGCTTTCTAAAGAGATAATTAATTTTAAAAGGTCACTGAGGTAGGCCCAAATTGAATCTTACTTCTTATAAAAAGCATTTTATGGCCAGGAAGATAACTTGGCAGAATAAGTGCTTGGCAAATGCAAGATCCTGAGTTTGATCTCCAGTACCAAAAAGAAGCATTTCAGAAACTATAGGATAGGAAAATAATTTTCTTGCTACTCTCTGAGTTCTTAAGTACATAGAAGTGTGCTAGCACATGTACTTCATATATATATGACAAATACCTACAAAACTCAGTAACACTCAGAGATAACATAGCGTTCCAGTTTACATGTCATCTTCCAAAACGAGGAAAGAAAAGTTCTGAGGAGAATAGTAATTTGACAGTAAGGAGGAAAAGCCTGATAAGCAAAAGTTAAGTTCCTCGTGCAGGTTGCAACCCCTACTTTCTCTTGTCCATTGATGTATTTCAGCATCTATGCAGTCACTCCTACAGGGGCATAAAAATCACCAGGGCCTTTTTTATATTTCCCTTGTATAAATTTTGAACAAATGTTATTCATAATTTGATCAAGTTATGAAATTCTATTCCAGTTTCATGTATTTTTTTCACCTGTAACCAGTTGTTTTATTTAAGTTTCTTTCATCCTTTGTAGTAGTTATTGGATATACTTTCAGAAGAAATCGTTCTTTTCCTTCTGTTAATATTTATAGATATCGT
Source organism: Ctenomys sociabilis (assembly GCA_004027165.1). Taxonomy (NCBI): domain Eukaryota; kingdom Metazoa; phylum Chordata; class Mammalia; order Rodentia; family Ctenomyidae; genus Ctenomys; species Ctenomys sociabilis. Next base: position 41,982 of record PVKA01001091.1, on the reverse strand, counting down.
TTTCCCAAAGATTGTAAAGGAAGTATTGCCCAGGCTAAGGCCCATTCCACTGTGATCACTTTACTGGGTCTATTTTTGCAAAGTGTAAGTCAGGTGAGCGGCTAGTCATGACACAGAGGGGTCCTGAGTTTTGCTGCCCTGTAATGTTGGATGCACAGATCTTGCTTTGGCCACAGAGGAAAACATGACAGCAAGGCTCTTCCTCTTAAGTTTGTCTAAAGATTTATAGCTGAAGCTATCAATTAGTGATAGAGTACTTGGGGGGCATGCATGAACCCAAGGGTTCCACCCCCCCAACTCCACTGGAGAAAAAAAATTGAAGGTGCAAGAAAATTTAAGAGGGCAGAAGCTTTTCCTATGATTAACATAAGACTTAGTGGCTAATATTTTATTTGTTCCCTGTAACTAATTAGAAAATTTCAGAGGTTTTCTTTCACTGTGACTGTTCTGCTTCCAGATGAACAGTGGAAGCAATTTTCAGAAAGCAAATCTTTCCCTTGAGAAGTCTACATGTCAGGGCAAATATGATCACTGGGGGGTTTTACTCCCTTTAATTTCTTTTTTTAAATTTCATTACCAAATTTTTACCATATCAATAATTTTCTTTGAGAAACTCTAATTTTGTCCTTATTGCTGTCACAACTTTCCCCCCATTTCTTTCCAGAGTGATAAAATACTTTTTATGTCCTAGTTTTTTTCTACTCCTGGTTCTAGTTTTCAAATTTCTGATTCATGGTTATTGATTCACTTCAGTGTTTAAATTTACCAAAGTTGGTGTTTTGGAATGAGAAAGACAACTAGTATTTCAAATGCAGTTTTAGTGTAATAAATGCAGAATGTTGTACTTCCTTTATTAGATCTCCTTTGGAGAAGTATAATTGCATTTTGTCTAAATTTGTTTCCTTTTGCTTTCCATAATCTTACAAATTTCTCTTAGGCGACCTTTCACTTACCTGGAATCTTCATGTTACTCTGTATTTTCCTCATTCCAAAATGTAACACTTTTCAAAATTTCTTTCCCTACATTCCACATATACATTCTCTTTCTTTTCTTTTTTTTTATTTTTAAAGAAAAGAAAAATAAAAAATAAAAACAATGGCACAAAATCTAGTTCTTTTCTTGTAGTTGTTCCTGCTACATTGTATGTGAACTCTTTTCAATATCCTAAACTTTGAGCTGGCTCTTCTTCAACACCTTATGTTAATCTCCAAATCCTATTGTTGCACTCATGTTTTCTGTCCCCCTCCATCTCTCTAAGGTTTTGAGTCACTTCAAGAGCACTACTTTAATCCCATGCATTTTCCTAAAAATGACAAGATTTTGTTCTTTTTATGTCTGAATAATACTCCTTTATTTACACACAGCAGATTTTCTTTATCCTTTCATCATTTGATTGAGTTAAGCCAAATAAGAGAGTCTCAGAAAGAAAAATAGCACAAATTTTTTCTTGTATGTGTAAAGTAAGGGAATGAGGGAAGGAAAGAGAGAATAGGAGATAGACTGACAGAGGTAGAAATCCAACAGGAATGTAGAAAGGTGACTAAACAAGAAGAAGTGACGGGGGGCTTGGGGCAAGTAGAAATGATCGGAGTGTTTTATACTGTTGCACATTTATGACAAAGTAAAACCCATGATTTTGTATAATTAATCTGAGTTAATTTTTTTGAAGTAGTACTTCAAAATAGTGCTAGTGTTATGAGAACAATTCAGGCATAAAAGGAAAATGTTCCCCAGCGAGGAAACACAGACAGCAGCTTGAATGTAACACTTGTGGGCTGATGGGGACCAGCTCCAAACATTAGTCCCAAGTTAGTATAGAGTTTAGTTTAAATGCATTTTATAAGTACAAGGCTGCTATCAGGTTGACACATGATTGGATACATTGGTTACATGAATTAAGTCATATGTTGCCAGGCAGATATGCCATAAGCAGGTTTACTTAAAAGGAATTGCTTATCATAAGACAGGAACATTTCCGAAGGGAGGGAAGGAAGGGCCTACGCATAGCGTTGAATGAGTCCTTGACTCTGCCAATTTGTTCCAGGCATAAAGTCCTTGAAGCAATTTGGAAAAACTGTGATATGATTTTAAGTAGGCAAACACAAAGAGTAGTTCTGAATGTTAAGTTACCCCAGCTAGTTATCTGGAAGAAGCAGTGAGATGCACAGTAAAGGCTGAGCTCAGCAGCCTAACCACGTGACAAGCAGCATGCACACATCTGATTTAAATATAGTCTCAGGTTACTAATTGACTTTTAATTTCCACTATAGGATTTTCTATAAATTTATCATGAGACTAGTACAAATTTGGGATGCCTTTTGTGGTACAGGGAACTGAAATTTATAGAGGGATTTGTGTGGTTTATTTTCTCTTCTTATTCCCCATAACATGTGAAAGAATTCTAGAGAAATTTAGACCTAGTTGTCCACCATTCCCTCAATTTCTCAATAAAATGTTAATTTTCAAGCAAAATTTTAAATGTTGAAACTCAAACTTTTTCTTTAATTTTAGAATAAAGGATTCTTATAGTCTAAATTCCAAAAAGAAAATGGTGACTATTGTTGGAACATAAACTTATACTGAACCCAAATCACTTTTCGGCTATTCTTAACCAATCAATGGCTACTGTGTACCAGCTTGTCATATTTAAAAGAGCTTTTACAATCAATCATGTATTAAAGACCTTGCTAAAG